>VDFB02142497.1:0-38634 GCA_007258455.2 Sequoia sempervirens | reverse complement strand
ATATCTTTTGCACTAACATTTCTTTGTCTCTTCATATTCTAGTCTTCTCATCCATTTTGAGAGCACACCCGTCTTCTTGGAACCCGTCTTTCCTCTTGAGGGGGCATACCATAACCCTCCTCATCGTTCTTCCTCATCCTTTTTTGTACTGGGGCATATTTTCAACTTATTTTCTTTGTCATAACATGACAAGCGACATTATGACAAAGAGGGGCAAAATGTAGACACCTAAAAATGACCTAGGCCTACAAGCTTCATTTTTACCACTTTCGTCCTAGCATAATTATGGCATTTAATTATGTCCTTTGTCCACATTCGACTATTGATTAAATAATTCATAATTATTTAATTAATTCGTGTCCTTTTATTCTTCATGATTATTAAATAAATAAATCTTATTTATTTATTAAATGCGTCATTAATTATCTAAGTCTTCCCTTAATTAAATAAATTTCTTAATTTATTTAATTACCCTTCATCATATATTTCTTCCTAGTTATTAAATAAATAAATTTTATTTATTTATTTAATGCCACTAATTGTCTTAATTAAATGAATTGATTAATTTTTTTAATTAATTAATCTTATCTTCTAAAATTAAATAATTATCTTTAATTATTTAATTGTCAAAATTAATATTCCTCTCATTTTAAATAAATGAAATTATTTAAAATGTCATCATAATCTTAACTGACAATCCATTTTGGTAAATAATCTGAAAAGATTATTTATTATTTCACAAAATCCATAATTTGAGTGGATTTAATTCAAATTGGTAGCTTTCTTCTAAAAATAAAATAAAGCAAGCAGTTTCTTGATTTTATCAAATTTGCTTTTCAGTCCACCTTTTATCTTTTTGATTTTTGGAATCTCACAAAGCAAGCTATCTCTTATCTTCTTAATTTTGAAAATCTTTATTTTTGAAATTAATTATCTCATCTTTTCTCCACCGCCGATCTGATTTTCTCAGATGACATCTTGATCACTCATTTAAGGATTTTACCGTAACCCTAATTAGGGATTATCAAATGAAATCTTGTAATGTAATTTTAGGTTTCTGTCAAGAGTCGATCTCGTCTGTCCATTTAAAATTGTGTTTTCTATAAAATGTAAATTTTACTCATAATTTAGGATTCGATCCACCACTTCATTAATATAGGCATTATAGTCATTTAGCATTCATAGTTATATTCATTTATCATTGTCATAGGCATAGAAATTTAAGATTCAAATCCTTCAAAGCTTGTTTAGGACAATGGCATAGTCAAGATTGCTCACACACTCGATCTGAGGGCAACACAAATCAACAAGTTAGAAGGTGTAATGGAGATCAGCCATGGAGATTGAAGACATTGGGTGAGATTGCTCTATTTTTTGTGTTTTCATTTATTTTCCTTTGCACTTCATTACTTCTTTGGGTTTATTGTGCTTTTGATTTATTGAATCTAATATTTAGAATTTACCCTCAGTTACAGGTGAAATTATATCTTCAACACATGTATGAGGTTAATGCAGCGGTTATTTTTGTGGATCTAGTTCAATGAAGATAATTTTCTTTAACAAAAAATTAATGATTTTAAAATTAATGGATGCTTACTTTGAAGCAAGGAGATTTCAACAATTATTTTTAATCCTAAATTTGTGGCTAAGGGTTTAGTTTTTCCAATGGATATGTCTTCATTTGCATGTTTATGGGGTTTATAGTAAATTTGAAGATGTTAGAGGATTGGACACATAGAGCTTAACAAATAAAAGGAGATGCAAAGATTACCCAAGTTGTTAATGGGTATTTTTTGGTTTCTTTTAATATTTTTTTGACTATGCTCATGTTTTTGAAGGAGATCCTTATTTTTTCAAGCATATTGGTATTTTCATGAAACCATGTCATTTATATTTACCCTCACTCTAAACTCCCTTCCAATGTTCTAGTGTGGATCTATTTATTTTCTTTTTGTGAGGTCCACTCTTTTCTCTCTAGGCTCCTTCCCTTTTCTAGTCGAAAGCATGGACCAAACACTTGGTACCTAAAGTCAACATCTTCTTATAGATTCTACTTCAAAACAAAGTGCTCACGGTTGATAATCTCTGCAAGCGAGGTTTTCAAATACCCAATAGATGTTATCTCTGCAAGATGGATGCTGAGTCAGTTTGTCATTTGTTTCTTCATTGTCCTTTTGTTGTCTCAATCTGGGAGAAAATCCTTTATTATTGGCATTTATCTTGGGTGTTCCCCTCATCAATTGAAGACTTCTTCTTCTAATGGAAATCCCCTACTCACAACCCAACACTTCAGAAACTATGGGATTTTTCCTTCCCTCATGTTGCTTGGGGTCTATGGAAAGATCGAAACAATAGAATTTACAAAGATAAGGAATCTTCGGAGGTCATAGTGTTTTGATAAAATAATTAGATTAATGAAAGAAAATTTCAATGCAATCCCCTAGAAGGTTTGTAACAACGAGAAAGTGGTTTGTTCTTCCTATGATCTTACAATTGCTAAGGAATGGAATATTAGTTTTGATATTTCCTATGCCCCCAAACATGCTAAGAAAGATAGGGAGGATGTCTGCTAGACTTTTCCACCTAACGGTTGGATCAAAGCCAACTTTGATAGGGCGGCTAAAGGTAATCTTGGGGCGGTGGGTTGCAGCGGAGTTATAAGGGATTCTTTTGGAAATTTTCTAGGTGCAATTGCTACCACCCTTGGCTCACAAACCAATCACTTAGCTAAGGCTACTAGAGCTTTTCATGTCATAAATTTGGCTTATAGCCTAAATTTTAAAAACCTTTGGCTTGAAGGGGACTCAAAAAATATTATTGAATGTCTTCTATGTAGGTCTCCCCCTCGTGGACCATAAAGTCTTGGATTGATGATGCTATTTTGACCTTGGCTAAGTTTGATAATATAAAGATATCCCAAGCCTATAGAGAAGCCAATGTTGTGGCAGACTTTTTTGTGAATGAAGGGGTTAAAAGTAAAGGACAGTGCACTTCACTGAACATTAGTGATTTAGGTGTTAATGTTCGAGCCTTATTGAACTATGATGCGTCACATGGGAAAGATGTGTGTCACCTCAGTAATGATGATAGAAGGGGGTAAGTACATCACTATCATTAGATTGCATGGGGCTGAGCTAACTTGATTATCTTGTAAGTTTGCTTGGCATACTTTGTGGGCTCATAGGTTTGGCGAGACCATTTCGAGTAAAGCTTTTGTCTTTGTCTGCTTTATTGTGCTTGCTAAAATGGGAGGAGATAGAAAAAGAGTTGAGCCGAATAGCTTCGAGATGCACACAAGAAACACTAAAGTGTGGAACAAAGTTAAAAGTGGGGGTTTACTCCCTTTTCTGGAAAAGCTCCATGGGTCTACTCAGGAAGCTACAGAGCTTTTTGAGAAGAATTGGGATAATGGGGAAATTACCCTTTTTGGCAAAAAAGTTAAGCTCAATGAAAATCTCATTGCTGAAGTGACTGGTATGTCCACTAAAGGACACACATTTTTCTTGGACAAAAATTTCTCTAATGAAGCGGTGGTCAGATTTTTGAAGAAAGACAAGGAAAGATTGAAACTGGTGAAAGTTTTCAACAGTTACTTTGAGGCCGACACCATTAAAGCTCTCTGGAGAAAATTTCTTTGCATCATTATGGAGTATATCACCCTGGATGATAGGTTCACTAGGGTCTACGACTATCATTTTTCCTTTCTCAATCATTTTCGCTATAAGGTTAGGGTTTCTCTCCCCTACTATCTTCTCTGTTCCTTAAGAAAGATTTTGGAAGGCCATAAGAAAAACCCTAAAAGATATCCTATTTTACATACTGGTTTGATTAGGTTAATTTTTTAACATTTCCAAAATATGTTGGCCCCTGCTAACTTGGATGCCTCTTCGATGTCTGACGAGGATGATACTAAACCTAGTTGTTTGGGGAATAAACCTAATTTGAGTCTGGTAAGGATGGTCCTAGTTCTGCCCTCTGTCCAGACTTGCAAGAAAACCCCAATCCATAATCCCCACTCTGTTAAAGTCAAAGATGCTAGAAAGAATCTCCTTGTAAAAAACCTTGTTTCGTATTCTGAAGACTCTCCTAATTCTGAGGACTCTGGCACAAATAATAATTCTTCCTCTGTTGTCCCGGCAACGGACAAAGATATTAGAACTGGGTCTCCTGGAGCCTTTGACCTTGCTAAAAAAAATTTCAATGTTGATAGGGAACCTTCTGCTGACTTTCTAGGCATAGCTAGGAGTAATGTTGTGGACCATTTCAAAATGTCAAAATAGGTCTTTCACGAAATCAATGATCTAAAAATAAAAAATTGGGCCCTCCAGAGTAAATTGGAAGAAATGGGTGCTAAGGTTTTTGCGTTATGCAAGAAGGATGCAAAGCGTAAGGACAACACAGCTAGTAAAGAGATCCAAGACAATGCAGGTAAGGACAGAAGGATAGAAATTGACTTGGAAAAAATGAAAAATGTTTTGAAGATAATTACTGAATAGAATAACAGGATGGCAAGACATAATGCCATCATTATCAATGTTGTGACTAAAAAACTGGATAAAGCTCAACATGGGTCCTTGGTTGTTGATTTGGAAGAGGTGAAAGATAAAAACCAGGAAGAGGACATTGGGATTTCGAAGAGAACCAGGGCCAATTTGAAAAGGAAGGCACCCCCCATGATGAGCCCAAAGTATGCTCATAATTTGGGTATCATGGTGTACTTTTAATACCCTTACTTTTGTTGTTCATGGTTGTTTAAACTCTTTAGAAACCTTTTATTGGGGGATATCCTGTAGCAATACACTTTTATATTCCTGCAGCCTATCATGTTGATATGTCTATATTTATTACCCTGATTGACTTTCCAAATGACTAGTATAATGCATGTAGTTTTTGAATGATGAAGTAAATTTGATATGTGATTAATAAATGGATATCGTGTATGTTGCCATGCATGTTTCCGTTTGCTTCTGTTGCCTTGTGTTTCACAGGATTGTTGAAGAAAGTATGAACAAGTCAAGTGCAGCTGATCTCGGCCTTGCAGTAAAGTCCATTTCCTACACGACTTCGAGGAAGTTATTCTGGCGAAGACTCTTTGACAAAAATTGTTGGGAATGAATTTAAATGTCAATTAATTTGGAAAGAGTGGAATGTTGAATTCTCTCTGAATCTTGTTGAGTGGATAAGTTCATTTATTTAGTCTATTCCTCGATTCCAGGATACATTTACATCCATGTCTTTCTCTATTAGGGTTAGTTAGTTAGTTGTTTTCCTGATTTAAATAAGTGTTCCTCTTGTGCAAGTGAGGAAGCATAGTGAGATAGAAAGGATACCGTGTAAAAGTTAGTATGATAATAAAAAGCAGAGTATGTATGACAAGAGATAGAGTTTTTTGTTTGTTTTCATATGAACAGAACAATGTACACCATTCTGAGTTTATGAATAAAATTTGATGAAGTTCTAAGTTCAGTACTTGCATAATTAGCTGATGCTTGCTAAGGGGGCCCACTTAGTAAGTATTTGTAATTAGTTAGTTAGTCATTCATTTTTTGTTGATCATAAGTTAGATTTCATCTTTGAAGTTTCTATGCAAACTCAGTCTTATATTGTTCCTATAGCATTAGGAATCCATCCCTGTGTCTGTTCCTGCAGCATAAGGCCAGTTCATAGTTTGTTTCTCGGTCGTAGTTGTGATGATTTTTTCTTTGGTTAAATTATGGTTGAGTTTAAAGAACCTTGCATTACCTTCCTGTAACGTAGGTAGAATTCTTTCCAAGTATTTATTTTTGATAGGATGTGACTGAAACTAGTTCTTAGTGCATATACAATGCCGCTCCATTTCAAGTATACGTTCCCTGGTTTGACAAGTAAATGAAGGAACATGAAAAGATATTAGTCGCCTACTGGAATGTCCAATTCCCAGGATATGTTTTGCTGTGATTTTCATATCCTTTTATGGACGTGACCATTTTTGGCGCTGTTGCCGGGGATGGTGTCAAGCTAAGAATCTATCAGAAGTCATTTTTAGCAGTAGTTTAGTTTGTTATTCAAGAATTTTCAAAATCCTTCAATTCACCATTCATTCTATTGCATGCATAGAAGAAGAGATGCATTGGGAAGGTTCCTCCCTGAAAACTTGTTTGCTGAATTACCATTTTACCTAGCTGACGAAGAACCTGAGGAAAATCCATTTGCTCTGATACTTCAACAAGCAAATATGGCACATAATCCACCTAATCCACCTCCTGCTTTTGAGTTTCCCATTGTTTCCCAGCAAGATACTGATAACCTTAAAAATATTCCTTCTTCATTACTTCCCAAGTACTATGGCCTAGTTACGGAGGACCCAAAAACTTTCTTGTTTGAATTTGATATCCTTTGTCATAGCTATGATTACACTTCAGATGCTCACAGGCTGAAGTTGTTTCCTTCCACTTTGAAGGAAGGAGCCCTTAGATGGTGTAGACATGCAAAATTAACATTCTGCATTTGATCATGTTCATTCATCAACCGAACTAGACGTTGCATTAGGACCATTCATCACTTTCATCCATTCATTAAATAATCTCATTTATCAAATAAACATTATCATTCAACCTTCATCTTGCATCATCCATTTAATTAAATAAATCAAAAAGCCATTTAAATCAAATCCTAAATCATTTTCCATCCTTTTCTGATTTAAATAAATCAATTATCAAAGTCTTGAAAGTCAAATAATCTAATCAGCATTAATCAGCATAATCATCATCTAATCATAATCTAATACTAATCACATCCCACTTGCATTATCTAGATCTAGCCACTTGCACAATAAATCAATTTTATTGATTTATTAAAACATTCATTTTCCCTCAACATGACAAGTCAAACAGGGCATTTATTGCTCTTCTTTCTTGTCCCCCTCACAAAATTTATGGCAAAATTTGAATTCAAATTTTCCCCCTCTTGGGCACTCTTCCCAAATCTTGCACATACATCAACTAATCACATGATGACAAGTGTCCTCAACTCATTGGCTTGTTTTTGATCCCACATTGGTCCCTCTTCAACAATCTTAGCATTTGAAATCTTCAAATAGAGGCTTCAACATTGAGCAAATCCTCCACAATTTCATCCAAAAATCATATGCAAAGTTACTCTCCTTGAGAACTAATTTTTCTCATCATTTCCATCTTATCATCATCATCTAAGCTTATTAATCAAGGATTGGGAAAGGGTCACTAGCACATGTGACACCAATCCACTATAAGATGCTAGTTTGATTCATTAGAATGATGCATTTCTATGTTTTGCTTGTTTCTTTGGCATCATTCTTGTGATTAGATGAATCTTATAGGGGATCTTTTGGTTTGATTTGGTTTACTAACAATACTAATGGTTTTTGTTTTTGATCCAATGCAGATTTAGGGTCCTACATATGGCGCTAGAAGGAGGGATTGATATCATATTCAGCATTGTTTATCTCTTAAAGGGTTTATAGACATTTTCTTTATTTTCAAATCTTTGAAATAACCTAATGTAGAACTTGTAGTCAAATGCAACGAATTGATGCCTTTTAGTTTTTGTTTAACTTAAAGGAATGGCTATTGTATTTTCTCAACTGTTGTTTTTACAGAAATATAAATATGCCAATATTGTCTATCATGAATCTGCTACTGCTATCTTGATTACTGTAAGACTTTCACTTTGCTGAATAGAGATCGATGAGTTTGAGAGTGGTGTCATTTTCTCTCTTGTTTACTCCACATGACTTCATTTTAGTAGACTGCAATGCCATTTCGGGAACTTTTTTGAGACTGCATTTCTACAGGGATTTCACCAAATGGTTTATAAGCTTTGTTTGAGCTACTAGTCTAACAACAATAAGAATCTCCCTGCCCTGGTTCTCCAAGTCTGTCATCTTATCATAACACTAAAATCTCCTCATACTCAATCTTCTTGAGATCTCGAAAGTGTAAGTAGCTATCATTTAGTTTCTCATCTGTGATGAGAACTCGCCCGTAGTCAACAAAGTAATCTTCATGTTGTAGATCTAAATGTTCACGTAAAGGAGTCTATGCAGAGCCTCCCCTGATTAGTTCTCTTTGGTCCATCATTTGACTGTCTGGCAATTTATCTGAGACAATAATTTTGTTTCCATAACATGTAGCTTCCGCTATAGCCCACTGTTCACAGAGTTTGCAATATTTCTATCGCTGTTTAAGGGTGAAGTTACCTTTGTTGCTGTTGTTGTCAATCACCGCAGAAAAGTTTTGGCTTTGCTTCACCATCCAAATGTTGTGTAAAAGCTTGCTTGGAGTAAGCTCTGTCAAGCCAAGTGTTAGAACTGCGAGCTCTACCCACTACTGGACGACAGCACAGTATGGGACCCCATGAAGCTATCTTTCCCTGTTGCACAACATGATACAGATTTGAACTAGAAAATCCAGCGCTTGAATCTAGAAGATTCATAACTTTAGTTTTTGTGATATGTTTCTTATCTCCACGAATGTCACCAAGACTTGATGGCCCGCACCATAGGTCCTGCAATTAATGTATTGCATAAGCTAATGTCAAACAGCCCATGCGCTTTGTCTATGTCTCTGATTTTTGTTAAACAGTTCACATTGCTTTAAGGCTTTCTGTCAGACATTTCACGCACTTTGTCTATGCTTATAGACTGTCACACAGTCCACGCGCTTTGTCTACGCTTATAGACTGTTAGAACAGTTCGCGCGCCTTGTCTATGCTTTCACATTTCTGTCAAACATTTCGAATGCATTGTCTATATTTCCATATTCTGCAGGCTTGTTTACGAGGACAGTCACACCTACAACAATTTCAAATCCACGTTTTGATGCTTAGGGTGGTCACAACTACAAAAGTTTCAAATCTATGTTTCGATGGAAGTCGAGAGAAATGAATGCGAATTATGGTAGAATGTCATGTCTTGGGCGGTAGAGCCTGCTGAAGCACAGTAATTTTGACCTTTCCACCGTACTCTTTTACATACTTCCCATTGGCGCACGTTTATGGCAGTTTTCAAAGTCCTTTCTCTGCTATATATCATCAAGTGCTCTATGGATTTTCATTTTGTGTGTCTTTTTCATTCGCTGGTTAAGTTTAATTGCTGGGAAGTTTTTTTCTAATCTCCTCTCAAACGGCTGATAATCACATTTGCTTGACAGTTTCTAAAGCCTTTTTAGCGAATTCATTTGGTACACTCATGAGAGAAAATAAACAAGCACAGTTCGCTGCATTTAAAGCAGTAAGCTACATAGAAAAGCTAGAAAATGGTAGCTTGAGGAGACCGACCGGCTATTAAAGTCTGATGCAGATTTTAGTAGTGATAGGGCGTGGTCGCATCTGATGTCACTGAATAATGAATTGTGAAGTCCGACGTGAGGGAACTATTAACATTTACATTGTGCATGTGCCACTCACCAATACTATTTTAAGAGTGATCCATCAAGCGCTCTATGGACCTGTCAAATCATTTTAATACACAATAGCCAGTATCTTGTTTCATTTAATATTTCATCAGATCTCTAATCGTACAGGATGGCGTTGAATATCGACATTGAAGCTACAGGGATTTGAGAGGTTACAGCTATTCATAGGCCGCACCCTCTGTGATGCATTTTAATTTTTTTCCTAGATTGCTATTTCTCTCTTGCTTATAACGGACCATTCAGTTTTGCGCCCTCAGTTTTTTTAACATATTCCTCTTTCTGGATAGCGTTGGATGTCAGATCATACTAGAGTTTCTGTATTTCATACTTTGAGTGCAACTTTAGAAATGGCAGGAAGAATGCGTTCATTGACTTAAGCAGTGGTGGTTGTAGCGAATTAATGCGTACCAAGCTTTAACTTTATGCATGTCAAAGCTGAAACTTGAATGTGGCCTGTGGTGTGTTAGTGCGCACAGATTTCCCATAAGATCTAATCGTATACACCTTCAATTAATGTTGTTGTTGATGCAAGAAGTCCCTCAGGAAGTAATCAAGGCAGAGAATAAATGAAACTAACAACGACGAGGCGTGGATTTCAAGGTCCTTTGGGGAAGTGCACCATTTTTTCTATTTTAATCTACAGATGATTCCTTAGCGCAATCTTACACCAACCATTGACATTGATTCAGAACTTCCTGATGTGACATTTATCACGCACCTCTCTCAATAGCATCACTTTGGAGACTGCGCAGTCCTTATCATTATTAATGGCCAGTAGTTTTTGTTTGAAAGTTTCTAAAGTCTTTATTAGTGCGCCAATAGTTGATTGAGATAGTGATTTTGAAAGATTTGAGATTCATTGATTCAATTTATTAACTTTTTATTATGGATTAGTTTCATCATTATGACCATAGCTGAAATTCAAAATCTGTGATGATGCTTTTAAATGGCTTTTTGATTAAATTGATTTATGCATTTGAAATCATGTTATCATTTAAAATCAGTCATCTAAATAAGTTTAAAATCTTGATCCTCACATAAGTATCTTTTGTTTAATAGGTACAAAGCTGAAAATCAACAAAGGTACAAAAAGCGAACAAAGGAAAAGCGAAGGAGGTACCAACGAACAACGAAGGCGAAAAGGTGCAAAGCAAAAGAGAAGGCTAGCAAACGAAAATGAAAGGAGGAGGATTTTTGTTTGAAAACACAATGTGTTTTTTAACACTTTAAATGTTTGATTAATACTACTTCACGAAACGAAAACGAAAGGAGGGGAAGATTTTTTTCTTTGAAAAATGTGTTTTTTAACACTTTAAGTGTTGATCAACACTACTTCAAGAAATTGTTTTTCTTTTTCGTTTTAAGGGACATAGCCATTGGGTCCTAAAAAGCGAACAATTTGATTTCATTTACAAAAGGACTTAAAAGCGAATCTTATGACAAACTTACTAGATTTCGTTTTGGGTTAAAAATTGAACAAGCAATCCTCACATTTCATTTGGTGCTTAAAACGAATTCACAATTGCTTTGAAGGGTATAAAATGAACAAGTGTTTGAATTGTGTGATTGTCTTTTGAGTACGTATCCTCTCCCCTTGAGCTTCGTGCGATCTAGGGTGCAAGAGAAACACTCAAAACACATTTTTATTGCTTTGAAACACTTCAATTTGGGCTTAAGGTGAACATCTTGTCGTGTGAGTAGGGACATTTTTAACATTACATTCTCTTTCTTTATTGCCATCAAAGATGTCGATCAGTTCTGATTGTGTCTTTGTAGCACTTGTTTATCTTAGAGGGCCTGCCTTGGGGAAAAAGTACTCTGCAAGCGGCTGACTCAATACAAAACCAGGTATTCAGTAGGGATATAAAGTAAAGTTTTGGATTGCGCCATAATCCGCAGCGGTTAGCTCAGAAGCGGAGATGGATCCGAGGGGACTCTTGCGGTATGGGTCAATCTCCGCAGAGCGGAGGTCGCCTAGAACCCATGTCTTAGAATTTGCAAAATCCTTAATCTATTTGTTGAATTGCAAGAGCGGTCGTTAAAACCACTACCTCTGCGGTCTTGCAAAATTGAGATGGAAAGCATGCCATGGGAGTTTCATGGGTGGTTGTGCTTGGCTGCCCCGTATAAGTGAGTGTCGTGGAGGGGAGGCAGTGGGGTCAAGTATCTAACCATCCGCTAAAAGTAGGCATAGCTGGACTTGTCAAAGTGGGGACTCAACAAACATTGTCTTACATCCATAGGGCTTGTAATTATTCTTTGTTTGAGAAAACATGAATTATTGTATTTGAAAATATTTTGCAGCAATACATTCAATATGATTCTCTAAAAATTTCAAAACCCTCTTGAAGACAAATATCTGACCGATCCATATCAATTACTGCTTTCCACAATGGATTCCGTTAAGTAGGGTTCCCTAAACGTGGATTATACGCGTTTGTCTTCTTAGCAGGTAAACAATAGGAAAACCCTTGCCTTAAGTTCATTGAATTTCCACATAAAATATCTTGTGGGGTTTAAAGAAATTAAGACATTGGACATCTTAGTTTGAAAATTTAATCAAAGAGAGTGTTTTTGGTAAAATAAACTCATTAAGCAAAGATAACAAATTGGACCCCACACATGTGCTTGATATCTCTTAGTTATATTGGTCTTTTGATTGCTCTTAGAGAAAAGTGTGTTCTTCAATACCTTGGCCTAGTAAACAAAGTCTCTCTAAGTCTCTTAGGATCATCAAAACTTTCATCTATCCTCCAAACATTTATCAAAATTCATCCATCCAAAACAACTTTAGAGCCTTTGAAAACATCATTACCTAGACTTGGGTACATTTCCAAACCAAATCAAAATCATTTGTTTAGTTAGGTGTGTTTGGATGAATCCTTCCACGCACACTTAGTTAAATTATCACCTCTTTGAACAAGTTCATCCTAAGATAACATCCAACATTTTAGGGTTTACAAGTTCATGATCCACATCAAATAATCAAAATCAAGCCCTAAGTCTAGCATTGATTCAAAGTTCCTAAACGTTCATCACTCATATCATCCACCTTTCATCCTCCATCTTGCCATTGGTCCTAAGAACCTTAGAAGTCACTTTCATAACAAGGTCAAAACACAAGAGGAACATGGAATATAAACTTGATCCATACATCTTGGGTAATCCAAATCAGTTGAATCTTCAAAGCCTTGCAATGCCTATCAATTATCAAAGTCCATGCATGGGATCATTGCCTTCGACAAATGTCAGTGGTACAACAAGTGTGGGTATGCCCAAGTCAAAGTTTGGAACACATTTCCCAATGATAGATCTAAGTCCAAACCTACAAATCCACCAATCGAATAATCAATGCATGAGCCTTGAAACAAACAACGTCATTCCACCAAATCCCTACAAACCAAATGTGGATGTACCAAGTGGAAGTTTTCGAAACATGAATCCTAACTCGGAAAACTTTGGAAAAATGATTCCCAATACCAACAATGTTCATCCTATCATGCCAAATTTGAACATCATCCCAAATCGAGGCATTATCCAAGTCCAATTTTCCACATAATCCCATTCAAAAACCGCCAAGTAGGCATCCTAGAATCCCTTAAGCAAATCAATCCAACTATCTCAAGTGAGTCAAGATCAAAATCAAGAACAAATTTGGCGAGATCAAATTGCGGAACTTTCCAAAATAGTTGAGGCATTGCGCCAAGGAAAATCTCCACCACCATTACCTACATCATTCCTTGGTTTAGGGCTTCCCCCTTTACCTAGCACCAATCACTCCACCCAAATCAATCCACCTAACATCAATCAAACCATCACGACAAATCCTTCGAATATACCATTGACATCACACCAATGGATGGTACCTAATCAAACAACAACATCGATCCCAAATCAAAATACGGTCTCCCAAGGACCTATCACCTCGGTCATTCCAACCATCACTATCCCTTCAATCATTCCAAACGCCACTATCACATCCATCACATCTCAACCTCTCACTAATATGATCGCTCCGAGCGTATCTCAAACACTTGTCACTACATCCAACATGATTCTAAATCCACCACCACCCCCACCACCACCAATTTCCACCACATCAATCCAATACGACGCGACATTACAAGCTGCTTTTCAAAAGGGATTCCAACAATATCTAGCCATGCAACAAGCAACACAAGCTCAACAAGTGCAACAATCCTTTCAAGTTTCCCAAGCCTCTCAAGCTACCCAACCAACACGAGCACAAACACAAAAGATGGCAACTATTGAAAACAAAGATCAAGATCAATCCATCACTAAGCACACGTTTACTTCATCCAATGATCAAATCGACATATGTCAAGAGTCACTTTTGAATCACGATCAAAATCCACCAACAAAACTCGACAATGAGCCAATTCAAGAAATGTCAACATCGTTTGACCCTATGGTCAAAGACATTGGAAATCCCTCCGCCACAATTGTCGAAGATAATGATCAAAACCTCTCCATCGAGGAGCACATTGAGGATGTATCTACACAATCCGATGATAAACTCACCATACATCAAGAGCCACTTTTTAGTGATCTCTTTCAAGGAGTGTTAGGGTTATTTGATCCTATTGACATAATGCACAATCCATCGACCTATGATCATGTTGAAAATGTCTCTACATCGCCTTATGAGGTAGAGGACATATCTCAAGAATTTATTCAAAAGCATGATCAAAATATTTCACCAAGGTATAACAATGGTCATTTTCAAAACATGTTGATCCCCTTTGACCTCATGGTTATAGATGCTGAAGGAACCTTGAACTTGACCATGCCTAATGTCGACATCCAAAAGCCCTTTGTAAGAAATCCATCCTTTGAAGCTGCCCCATGTCAAGAACTTGATCCAAAGCATGTCGAAAGCAACTCTAAAATTAATCAAGATCGAGAATTTGTATCTTCAAGATACTACAATAATCTAATGAACACTCTCTTATCCATGCAAGATGATCATATCCACCATAGCACTTACTCCTCCATTCTACCCAGAGATGCTTTCTATGGATGGACCGCGTGGAGAAGCCGATTTTCAGCTAGAACAAGATTGTGTTACACAAAGAAGCCGATTATCAACTCCTAAGTCAAAGCTACGGAGTTATCAACATCGAGGATCAGGGTATATCCAGTGGATTGGGGACATCATGAATAAAGATATCCAACATTGCTCCAGCTCAAGGAAACAAATTCGGATAAAACCCGGAATGTTAAAGTTGAGTAGAACTAGCAAATGGAAATGCGTCACTTCGGTGGTCATTTATCGAGAATTCATTCTAAGCTTTTGAGAAAGGTAGAATCAAAACATAGAAGACCATTACTTCCACCATCTTTGGGGCAACTTCCGTCTCAAGCAAAGCGTCCAGCGTGGGAGCACGAAGAAGAATCACTTATGATGAAACTAGTGTCAATACTGTGACCGCGCCATGAAGATCTTCATACCCATCACCCCATCCACAAATTGGGACCAACTTCAAAAATATGAATCAAAGTATGAAGAATGTTATCAAAGCAAAAAGAAATTTGAAGCATATTAATGAACAAATCAAGTATAAATGAATACCAAAGAATACAAAGAAAGAGATTATCCCACATCAAACTCCATTGAGTAAAAGTATGGGGAAAATAAAAAAGGGAAGAGTGTATCCATCAAAGATGCGCAAAATCAAAGCGAGGCTTTTTCAAGCAATGTACAAAAGTGTATCAAGCAATTGGTCCTAATTCCACGCACACTTCTGTATCCACCCATCATTGCTCATCTTCCCAAGTTTGGAGAGTCAAAGGTTCCAAACTATCAACCAATCCATCTCTTATCCCTAGCGCACTCCATCCGCGCCTCCGCATGATATCCAATTCTCAAATTGACCATGTATTGGCAGGCTGACCGCTTCCATCATAAGGATTCGAAGACTATCTCTATTGCGATAATGCGCTAAAAGACAAAAGTCAGCTTTCGATTGTCAGCCCGGCGGATCAAGAATCCCAAAGTTGCATTCAAGTGCATATCTTAGCAAAGCGGCTCCTTGAGCGGGGATATCGATGGCACATCATGACAGGGGCATCTACATCAACACCACCAGGTGGTTTAGCATGAATCTTTCAGAAAAAATAAAAAAAAATCAAAAAATATGAAAATCCAAAAAAATCAGAAAAAGGATTGAAAACAGTAAAGATAAAAATCGTCCTCTAGTGAAAACCACTACGGTGGCACTTTGGGAAAGACCATGATGAAAACCTGGCAAACAGGCGTCATGTGTGGAATCGAGCATCTACGTGCGCCAGTTCAGATGAAAGCATCTCATCTCATCCCATCCATAATAAATTGAGCATTCCATCCATCTTATCCATAATAAATCCATCCATCCATAAGCCATTTATCAAATCCATTCGCATCTATCTGCATCCATCATGCAAGTTATCTTGATCTTGATAAAAAATTTGGGGCACACCTTACGCTTGCTTACGATAAAAATCTTGACATGGTTTGTTTTCATTGACCCTATCCTATGCAGCATTATCTGAGCCATGAAGCATTATCCAATGAGCTTTCTTTATTTGAACATCTCATCTTATCGCAAGATAATCCATCGCATCCTTTGCATACTTACCTTATCCATCCATCCATACACCTATCCAAGCATCCATCCCATCACATTCCATACATTGCTAGACAATGGGGGCAGATATGTACATCTTGCTTTGAGAATAAATCTTGATCTATATCCTTCGCCTTATGTGGTGATCCGAACATTGGAAAACATGAAATAAAACTGGTCCACCCTTGTGGTGAAAATCCGAATCACTAGCCCATGGCATGTTTTGTGGCGTTCATATCAAGCTTCATCTTTCATCGAGACATCAATCCAAACAATCACTGCTCGATTCATACATCTAACACGACGAGATCCAAGCGTCACATCAAATCATCCAAGCATCTTTGTTCCAAATCGGCTTCATCAAAAACGCCAATCCAATCAAATCAATCAAAAAGTCATCTTGGGATATCCTTGTGTTTGTAATACTATGCTTGCATTTATGCGTGTATCACCGACAATGTTATCATTATCAATACTGATCAATCCAGTCCTTGCATTGTTGTGCATCCTCAACAATGTTATCATCATCAATCCATCCATCCTTGCATTGTTGTGCATCCTCAACAATGTTATCCTCATCAATCCTAATCAATCCAATCGTTGCATTGTTGTGTATCCTCAACAATGTTATCATCATCATCAATCTGTCGATCTGATCAATCCACCTTAGCTTGGTTTTCAAACAAAATCCCAAACAAAGCACTGATATCATTACACATCCATATCCAAATCGTCAAAATCATGTGAAAAAACCAAAAACATCCAAAACATATTAAAAATCCAAAAAACACTCAAAAAGCAGAAAACATCAAAAACATTGGAATCTGAACTACGTCGTCTCTGAGCTTAAAAGCGTGAAGCAAGGCTCGCCGATCAGCCCACGAAGGAACATCAAAATCAAAACATTGAAAAACACAAAATCCAAAAATTTGAAAAATCAAAAATCAAAACATTTGTAAAATCTCCGGAAAACCCCAAAACATCGAAAAACGATAAAATCAAAAATAGCCTCAAACATTTCAAAATGTCAAAACATCAAATATTTGAAAAATCCACGTCCCATTTACGCATACACGAAATAATCAATCATCCATAATAAAGCGATAAATCATCTCCATCAGCACAGCAGCGCCAAGCGAAACAAAGCAACGGTCGGCCAAAAACTTCCAATTGTAAACCAAATCAACAACAAATCTTTAAAACAAAATCAAACTCTTGATCAGTCACAAACATGTCAGTCAACTTTATATCATTAGCCTATCAATCAACTTATCAAACCATCATCATCATGTACAATGCATGTCCTAGGATATATCGTTCCGACAATGGGCATCATTTTGGATATCACCTTAGATTCTTATCCTATCAAAACAAATCCCTTTGGTTAAAGGTATGAAGAACATTGACTTGTTTGTGTACTTGATCTTTTACTTTGATTTATCTTATTAGCGCTTCGGTCAAGGACCTCACCGATGATATCCGAGCGAAGGGATTTAAAGAGATAGGAATGGGGCAACGTCATTATCCCTTTATCTAGCATTGCTTGTTGGACGTTCTTGGCAGCCAAAATAACTTGGCGAATACTTGCTTTCGATGGAGTGCAGCCTATGAGGTTTTAATTATGTCAGAGATGTGAACAAAGGTATACTCCTATCTGCTTGTTGAGTCAAAGTCCATCACACTAAGTACAAGCGTCATCACGGTCCTTCATACCTTGATGCATCGTGCCAGGCGTGTTATCAAAAATAAAGTAAGTGACCCTTTGAAAATCCCAATCCTTGATAAGCAAATCATCATCATCATCTATCATCGTCATCTCTAATAAAGTCTCGACCAATCATTGGACTTGTTGGATCCTCTTGTCATCATCTCATTTCCGCACTAACATCATGCATCAGTCATGCATCCATCATGCATCCATCCTGCATCTGCAAACCATCAATAAACTGCATACCACATATCATTCATATCATACATAATAGAAACATTGATCATTTCACATGCATTGCATTTGCATCATCATATAATATAGATACGTTAGTCTAAGCATCTGCATAAATCATCCATTGCATAATCATGGCATATCACATCATCCATCTCATATCATATCATCATTTAAGTTGTTTAGGATAATATAGATTTGTTATTCTAAGCATCTTAAAATCATCGCATTTGCATCGTCATTCATAACCACCCATTTTGAACCTCTTTATCGCGAGATCGACCCTCAAATCAAATCTTTTCGCTCGATCTCTCGAGGGGGCAATGTACCAGTGTACTTCTTTCCGCTGGGGCATCCGAAAAATCAGAAAATTTTTAAATTTCGATTGCGGCAAGTTTATTCTTTGAACCAACGCAACAAGTACATTGCTTCAAAGAGGGGAAAAATGTAGACATGCAAAATTAACATTCTGCATTTGATCATGTTCATTCATCAACCGAACTAGACGTTGCATTAGGACCATTCATCACTTTCATCAATTCATTAAATAATCTCATTTATCAAATAAACATTATCATTCAACCTTCATCTTGCATCATCCATTTAATTAAATAAATCAAAAAGCCATTTAAATCAAATCCTAAATCATTTTCCATCCTTTTCTGATTTAAATAAATCAATTATCAAAGTCTTGAAAGTCAAATAATCTAATCAGCATTAATCAGCATAATCATCATCTAATCATAATCTAATACTAATCACATCCCACTTGCATTATCTAGATCTAGCCACTTGCACAATAAATCAATTTTATTGATTTATTAAAACTCATTTTCCCTCAACATGACAAGTCAAACAGGGCATTTATTGCTCTTTTTTTCTTGTCCCCCTCTCAGCATTTATGGCAAAATTTGAATTCAAAATTTCCCCCTCTTGGGCACTCTTCCCAAATCTTGCACATACATCAACTAATCACATGATGACAAGTGTCTTCTCTCATTGGCAGAATCTTTAGTCCCACATTGGTCCCTCTTCAACAATCTTAGCATTTGAAATCTTCAAATAGAGGCTTCAACATTGAGCAACTCCTCCACAATTTCATCCAAAAAGCATATGCAAAGTTACTCTCCTTGAGAACTAATTTTGCTCATCATTTCCATCTTATCATCATCATCTAAGCTTATTAATCAAGGATTGGGAAAGGGTCACTAGCACATGTGACACCAATCCACTATAAGATGCTAGTTTGATTCATTAGAATGATGCATTTCTATGTTTTGCTTGTTTCTTTGGCATCATTCTTGTGATTAGATGAATCTTATAGGGGATCTTTTGGTTTGCTTTGGTTTACTAACAATACTAATGGTTTTTGTTTTTGATCCAATGCAGATTTAGGGTCCTACAGATGGTTCATGAGTTTGGGAAGAGGTGTTGTTGATAGTTGGAAAGCCATGCAAACAAAATTCCTTAAGAAATATAAGGAATATTGTAAGAGTGGTAGTAAGGGAGACGATATATTCAGAATTCAACAAAGGGATGATGAAAGCCTGGAAGACTATATCTCAAGATTCTTGTTTTCCCTGAAAAAGAATTCAAACCATACTCTCAATGAAGAATCTCAAAAATTCTAAGGGAAATCGGTGATACCTATATAGCCGCCCTAGACCTGATGGGAGGAGGTGATATAACCCAACTGCCTTGGGATGATATCAAAAAATTATGTCTTAACTACTCTTGAGCAATTGTTAAGAAGGGTAGAGGTCATCAAGCCACAGTGGGAAGGTCCTCTACTAATGAATTTTCATGGATGGAGATCACAAATTTGCCGTCAGATTTCAAGCAGGATATCATAAACAACATGGCTACACAATTGGATACTATGCAAGCTCAGAAGAAACATGAGGAAGCTGAAGCAATCTTGGATGAGTTTTGTCCACATTGTAGATAAAAGAAATGTGACTGCAGATGCAAGATGGTGGCTAACCTGGAGGCTACACAGCTACCTACTGACTTTAAGGTGGTAGAAAGTGATGATGACCAAGTATTCTTCGATGCACAAAGGTAACCATGGGCTCAAAGACAAGGTATGCCTCAAGATCCTTTAACTTTTTGTAATCCTTATTCTAATTACAATAACCAGTGGCAACCTACATATGATCCATCACAACCTTAGAATACTTCTCAACCTCACTGGCCTAGCTATCAGAATCTTCAATGGAAATCTCCTCAAGGAGGTTGGCAGCAGCCACAAGGACAATGGACTCCACCCCCAGGTAACTAGCAGCAAAATCCTCAATGGAGAAGTCCGCAATGGCAGAACCAATCCCTTGCCTTCCTACATCCTCAACAGCCACAACCGCAAGCCCTTATGCCACCTCCTGTAACACCTGCAGCAAATATTGGCCCTCCAAAACAAATGCCTATGCCTGCTCAACCATTGCCAAATCCTAATAATAAGTAGCAGCAATAGCAAGTCTATTTTGTTGATACTAATCATCAGCCTACCTATGCTCTTAACCTAAATAATATTAATTTACGTTCAAGAACTGTGCTACCCACACCATCTCCTCCCATAATCTAAGAATTTCCATTTGAGGAGACTGACCAAGAAGAAGATACCAATGACCAAGCCCAACCAAATGAGCCAGTTTAGATTCAGATTCCATCATTACCTAAGGCATCCGCTCAAGTGTCCCTTCCTTTTCCATAGAGGTTGGAAGGTGAAAATGTAAAAAAATAAGAGGAACCTACATTTGACATCCTTGACCAGCTAAAGCATATATGTGTGAAAATTCCCTTGTTCCAAGCAATCAAAGAAGTACCTATCTATAGTAAGGTCATCAAGGAGGCATGTTTGAAGAAATCGGGGAGGTAAAAGAAAGACCCTCGAACTATCCATGTCATAGGCCAACTCTCTAACTTAATGCTAGGGAAGTTTAGCATCCCAAAATATTTAGATCTAGGAAGCCCTGTTGTGGAGATCAATGTTA
This sequence comes from Sequoia sempervirens, assembly GCA_007258455.2. Classification (NCBI taxonomy): domain Eukaryota; kingdom Viridiplantae; phylum Streptophyta; class Pinopsida; order Cupressales; family Cupressaceae; genus Sequoia; species Sequoia sempervirens. The sequence continues at coordinate 17,645 of VDFB02142497.1, read as the reverse complement.
ATGGGTTGCAAATTAAGAATGCTTTAGTAGATCTTGGTGCAGATATCAATGTCATGACAAATGACTTAGTTGTAAAACTTAATATTTTAGACCTTAGAACTACACCTACAATATTACAACTTGTTGATAGCTCAACTGTCAAACCTGATGGGGTACTTGAAAACCTGGTAGTCACCTTGGATTCCTGGGAGTACCTTGTTGATTTTATGGTCTTATCTCCAAAGGAATCATTGGGGGGATACCCTGTCATACTAGGAAGGCCTTGGTTGGCTACTACTGATGCTTACATTAGTTGTAGGTTAGGTAACATGACAATATTTGATGGGTTTAGCACAAAGAAGCTTACACTCTATTCTCCAGCCCTGGCCCAAATTGAGTCTGGAGAGATTGTTTGGCCAGATTTGGGAGGAGAGGAGGAAGTGAACTCCGTGGCCAATTTAATGATGATTACCAGAGAGCCTTTCATTGCACAAGAAGAAAGGATATACTATCTAATATCCTGTTGAATAACTATGGTACTGAATATTTTCATTGTGAAAAAAATCCATGTTCCTTGCAGACTATTCTTCTTCCGTCTACATCAGCTCATAATCCTACAGCAACAGATTGCTTACACACCTTGCTACCCCATGAGGTAGGCATGCCATTTTTTTCTGAAGTATCTATGGTAGATTTAACTTCTCAAGTTGGGGTAGTTGCAAGAAAAACCTTGAGCATTAATAAAAACCTCACCAGTGAGCAGCAAGAATCTATGATCAAAATGCTTACCAGTCATAAGTCAGCTTTTGCTTGGGACTATGGTGACATGAAGGGTTTAGACCCAAAACTCTGTACACATTGCATATACATTAACAGTGAGTTCAGACCCGTCAGGAAGCCTAAAAGAAGAATCAATCCAACTTTGAGAGAAATTGTTAAAGAAGAATTGCAGAAAATGTTAACAGCTGACTTTATCTACCCAATCTCGGATAGTTAGTGGGTTTCCCCATTGGTTATTGTTCCTAAGAAAGGAGGAAAATGGAGGGTATGTGTAGATTACAGAAAGCTCAACTTGGCAACATAGAAAGATTACTTTCCTCTTCCATTCATTGATCAAGTTCTAGATAATTTAGCTGGGAAAAAGTACTTCTCATTCTTAGATGGCTTCAGTGGGTACAATCAAATCAAGATTTCTCCTAAGGATCAAGAAAAGACTACTTTTACATGCCCTTAGGGAACGTTTTCCTATTTAGTTTTTCCTTTTGGTCTCTGCAATGCACCTGTAACTTTCCAGAGGGCAGTCATAAGTATCTTCTCAGACATCTCATATGATTGCATGAAAATATACATGGATGACTTTACTACTTATGGTACAACATTTGAGGAAGCTTAATCCAACTTGGAGAAAGTACTACAGAGATGTGAAGATCATAACCTATCGTTGAATAGTCAAAAGTGCTTCATGATGATGCAGGAGGGAATAGTACTCGGTCACCATATTTCCGCTACAGGAATACAGGTTGATCCTGCTAAGATTGAGGTCATCTCTAATCTCCCATTTCCTGCCAAGCAGAAAGAAGTAAGGAGTTTTCTTGGCTATGCTGGATACTACAAAAGATTCATCAAGGACTTCAACCAAATAGCAGGCCCCTTATACAGTCTGCTGAAGAAAGATGTAGATTTTTCTTGGACTGAGGAATGTGAAAAAGCATTCCTTGATTTAAAAGTCGCCCTTACATAGGCACCTATTCTAAAAGGACCTGATTGGTCACTTCCATTTCATATTCATACTGATGCATCAGATTATTCCATTGGAGCAGTGTTAGGGCAGAAGGATGGATCAATAGAACATGCACTCTACTATATAAGAAAAAATCTGTAAGGGGCTGAATTCAACTACACTGTTACAGAAAAAGAAATGTTGGCAATAATATATGCCCTCAGTAAATTTAGGCATTACATCACTGGTTATCAGATATTTGTCCACACTGATCATGTAGCAATCCGGTATCTCATGAACAAAAGCTCAATATCTGGGAGACTGGCCAGATGGTTATTGCTGATGCAGGAATTTGACATTACAATTGTGGACAAGCCAGGTAAAGCCAATGTGGTTGCTAATTTCCTTTCTAGAATTCAAAGGCAAGATGACTCTGCACTTATTGAAGACTCCTTTCCTGATGAGCACCTTTTTGCAATCAAGGTTATTCAACCATGGTATGCGGATATAGCAAATTATTTGGCCACAGGAATAACTCCTCCTCAATTCTCCCCTAAGGAAAAAGGATTATTAGCAGAGAAAAGCTTTAACTTTTCTTGGATTGCATATTGCATGTTTTATACAGGACCAGATCAAGTTATGAGGAGATGTGTACAAGAGGAGGACATTCATGATATATTACATGCAAGCCATGATGAGCCATGTGGTGGAAATTTTGCTACCAAAAGAACAACAATGAAAATTTTAAATACTGGCTACTATTGGCCAACTTTGCATAGAGATGTAGCCAAATATACTAGGAGATGTGATAGATGCCAAAGGATGGGAAGACCAACTCGATCTGATGAGATGCCTTTATTTCCACAAGTTATTGTTACACCCTTTGATAAATGGGGATTGGATTTTGTGGGACCAATTGATCCACCTTCCAATGGTAAGTCCTATATCCTTGTATGCACAGATTATGTGACAAAATGGGTTGAGGCTAAACCTATGAAACATGCTAGGGATAATTAAGTAGCTGAATTCCTCTATGAGGAAATATTCACCAGGTTTGGTGTCCCTAGGGAAATAGTGACAGATCAAGGAGCACAATTCACTTCTACACTTATCACAACTTTAGTAAATGAATCCAATATAAGGCATAGGAAATCAACTCCTTATCACCCCCAGGCCAACGGCCAGGTTGAGGTCACCAATAGGGACATAGAGGCCATTTTGACTAAAACTGTAGATTTGCATAGGAAAGACTGGGCCGCACGGTTACCAGAAGTATATGGGCCTACCGTACTACCTGGAAGACTGCTATAGGATATACACCTTTTGAAATGGTGTATGGTAAAATAGTTGTGATGCCAATAGAATTTGAACATAAGACTCTAAGAACAGCATTAGAGATGGACATGGATTTAACAAATGCACAAAAGGATAGAGTCATGCAGCTTAATGCTCTAGATGAGCTCCGAAAGAATGCCTTGCAGCACACTAAGATGATAGAAACTCAGAGAATAAATTGGCATGACTGACATATCAAAATGAAGAAATTCTCTATCGGTGATTGGGCCCTGAGCATTTGTGATTCGAGGTATAAAGAAAATCAAGATAAACTCACCACCCAATGGCTTGGCCCATATGAAATTGAGAATGTATTTGATAATGGTTCAGTTCAATTAGTCACAATTGATCCTGTTCGATTCAAGCTACTGGTCAATGGGCACCGTCTTCAGTTGTATCATAAGCCAATCTCCAAAGAAGAATTCGTGCAACATTTTGTTTAGGATCCTACCACTAATCTTCCTGCAGCAAAAGGCTTTAGCCTTTCTCCTGTAGCTTCACCATAATGTTTTAAATGCATGCTTATAATAAAGGTTTCATTTTTAAGGAAACCCTTTTTCTTCGTTCCCACTCATCGCCACATCTCACTTCTTTATCTTCCATCCATTCCATCCATAAATCTCATCTGTCCACGTTACCCATCCACCTCATTCATCCGCACCACCCTTAATTATGATTTCATTCCCAACTGTCATATCATACTGAAGTCGTCATCTTTCTCAGCACGTACGAGCATTAATTGATAGGTACGCGATATCTTTTGTTGTCGCATCATTTATTTATTTCCTTTTATTCATTTACTACTATGTCTATATCAGTCATTATTACCCGATCTCTGCCTATTCTTTAGTACATGTGTGGAAACATGTCATACTTTAAGTAGGGGGCGGGACAATCCATTTCACTTATGCTGCTGTCACAACTGTTCAGATATGTTTCTTTATTATTTTCTTGTACTTTCCAAAGTATGACTACATGTTTCACCCTAAATCACAATTAAAACTACTTGTTTAAGTAGTTATAACAATTATTACTTGCAAAAATCTTTTGAGTTCATTCTTGGAAAAGAAGAGAAAGTGACGGTAGGGTAGAAAAAGCAGAGCAGAAAAGTAAAAAGTTCAGAAAAGAGTTTAAGTTTCAGCCGAGACAATTGTGAATATGGGTGGTCAACTGGTAAGACATGAGCCTGTAGCTGATGAGATATTGATGGAGAATCCTCAAACGGTTCAAGCATTTAGCCTCTGTGGTTGGTTGAACTACCTTTTGAGGTTAGATACTTTCAATGAGGAAGTCGTAGGCGAATTTTTAAGAACCCTTTTCTGAAGGAGAGGCTACAATATGGGGTTTAACAGTAGCTGTAACTAAGGAATGAATTGCAGAGGTAACCGAGCTTCTAGCTGTAAGAGAATTTTTCTTCAGATGTTTTTGCTAGGGCAGAATTTACAGTACCAACTGATGGACCCTTGGATGTCTCTAAGCAAGGATGCAAGCGAGTGTCATTGCCTCCCCCATATCCAGAATATGTTGCTTTTATAGTCAGGTACTTAACATGTGAAGGCCGTTTTTCTTACCTACATTCCTACCATTTTAAATTGCTGAGTCATATGAGGCATGGGTTAGCTGTTAATGTCCCAAACTTTTTGTTAAATCTTTTGAAGCAATGCGCCCATGAGACCCAGAGAGGGAGGGATAATTTTGTTGCCCGTCATGCCCTTATTAAACTATTGATTGAATGCTCCTTGAGGGATGTATCACCTCTTTCCCGGCAAGAATTTATTTTCCAAAAGAGCCTACAACTTCCAGAACCTCCTAGGGAACTTTCTCCACAGCCTCAAAAAAAGAAAAGGAAAATAGCATCTACCAGTAGGGAAGCAGGGCAAGGGTCATCTGCTCTTACAGCACCTAGTCCTGTAGCATTCACACTAGAGTCCTCTGCCCGGGTGCAAACTAGGTCTGCCAGTAGGAGAGAAAAAGGGAAAACAAAGGTAGGAGAGTCATCTGGGGCGGAACAGACCCCAGAATCTGACCCCCATCCTCAAAAAAGGCAACGCTTGACTCCTGCAGCACCTTCTACTGCCGCAATTTCTCCTACAGCAACGCCTGTTGCCATCGCAAGTTCACCATCATTTTCTGATGAGGCAGAGCCCTCTAGGCAATTTAGAAAGAGGAAAGCTACGAGAGAACCTCCGGTAGCTGCAACATTTCCAAGAAGAGTTTCAACAAGAAAACAATGTAAAGTCTTCCCTGCTTCACCTCAACCTAAAGTTATCATAATTTTAGAGGAATCTGTTAGTTCTAAACATAATGTCTCTCAGGATGTATCTGAGAATGTTGCATAGAGTCCATTTGTTATTCCTGAAGAAGAACAAATTGAGATAAGGGAAGTTGGGCATAACAAAAGGGGGGTACCAAGTCTTGATGACTTGGCTGCTGTAGCTATGCAGATTTTGGAGGAAGCACAGTCTTCTCCACTACAGCATCAGGAATTCATCCTACAGCAAGGGGAAGAATAGCCTGAACAATTGGAAGTGGCCAATGAAGCTTCATTATCCCCTGAAACCTATCAAGCCATGGTTGTCTACAAAAAGACATTTTTGATTGAATTCTTGGAATATCTTAGAAATACATGGAGACCAGTCACATTGCAGACCTTGAGTTTCCACCACCTAGCCAAGACTGAAATGCAACAAAGTCTTTGGGAGGAAGAAAAGAAGAAACTGAAAAGAGACATTGAAAGGAAGAAATAGGAAATTCAGGAGTTAAAGGAGAAAATGAATGAAATGATGACAATAACTGGTAAGATTATGGAGTGTAGACCACTGCCTAGAGTTTATGCTTTGTGTCTCAAGGAACAATTTTTGTGGTTCCAGTTAATGAGAATTTCCAAGAATCTAGATCATGTTATTCACACTGCTAAGAATTCTATGATGCATACTAGGCAACTCCTAATTGGCTAAGGAATTCTTTGTGCGAATTTTATTTTCATTGCTTTATAATTCCCTTTGAAATAGAGTGGAATCCACTTCTGTACATTGGCGACATTCATTTAAGATCACTCATGTCTTGGGCAGCAAATGAAGCTAATTATGGCAGGAAATTGGAAGCATATGAAGAAGCATAAAGGGATGAGCCTATTCCATTGCGCCCTGAGAGTTCAAACCCCTATACAATTTTGAAAACTTGGCTTACTATGGCATATGGCCATAATAATAATACAGTCAGGATGAAAATATTCGATCTCAAAAAATAGGTGTATGATGAGTTTCAAGAATAGACATACTCATTTTGGAAGCTGTCATACTCCAAAATTGAGAAGAGATGGGAGAGATTGACTGTTGGGTTAAGAAGGTCTGAGCCTCACAATCCCCTAAATTTTATAGTAGCTCTCAGAAGATCAAATAGATACATACAGTTGGGCCTTCAAAAGAGGTTTGAATTGTGGTTGCCCTTGACATTTAGACCTCCTGTGCTGATGTGGCCTCTTTATCCCTACCGAGCTACAAATATTAATGAAGATACAGAAGCTCGTAGGTATGAAAGGTGGCATATTTTTAGAGGTTTTTATTATAAATTTGGAACTTCATTTCAGGGTCATGCCTCAACCACTGATTTTAGAGAGACCACCAGAAAGTTTAATGCTCGAGGACCAGCATCAAGTTAAGTAGGGGGAAAAATGATGAGCCCAAAGTATGCTCATAATTTGGGTATCATGGTGTACTTTTAATACCCTTACTTTTATTGTTCATGGTTGTTTAAACTCTTTAGAAACCTTTTATTGGGGGATATCCTGTAGCAATACACTTTTATATTCCTGCAGCCTATCATGTTGATATGTCTATATTTATTACCCTGATTGACTTTCCAAATGACTAGTATAATGCATGTAGTTTTTGAATGATGAAGTAAATTTGATATGTGATTAATAAATGGATATCGTGTATGTTGCCATGCATATTTCCGTTCGCTTCTATTGCCTTATGTTTCGCAGGATTGTTGAAGAAAGTATGAACGAGTCAAGCGCAGCTGATCTCGGCCTTGTAGTAAAGTCCATTTCCTGCACGACTTCGAGGAAGTTATTCTGGTGAAGACTCTTTGACAAAAATTGTTGGGAATGAATTTAAATGTCAATTAATTTGGAAAGAGTGGAATGCTGAATTCTCTCTTAATCGTGTTGAGCGGATAAGTTCATTTATTTAGTCTATTCCTCAATTCTAGGATACATTTACATCCACTTCTTTCTTTGTTAGGGTTAGTTAGTTAGTTGTTTTTCTGATTTAAATAAGTGTTCCTCCTACGCGAGTGAGCAAGCATAGTGAGATAGAAAGGATACCATGTACAAGCTAGTATGATAATAAAAAGCAGAGTATGTATGAAAAAGAGAGAGTTTTTGGTTAGTTTTCATATGAATAGAACAATGTACACCATTCTGAGTTTATGAATAAAATTTGATGAAGTTCTGAGTTCAGTACTTGCATAATTAGTTGATGCTTGCTAAGGGGGGCCACTTAGTAAGTATCTATAGTTAGTTAGTTAGTCATTCATTTTCTGTTGATCATAAGTTAGATTTCATCTTTGAAGTTTCTATGGAAACTCAGTCTTATATTGTTCCTGCAACATCAGGAATCCATCCCTGTGTTTGTTCCTGTAGCATAAGGCCAGTTCATAGTTTGTTTTTCAGTCATAGTTGTTATGATTTCTGCTTTGGTTAAATTATGGTTGAGTTTAAAGAACCTTGCATTACCTTCCTATAATGTAGGTAGAATTCTTTCCAAGTATTTATTTTCGATAGGTTGTGACTGAAACTGGTTCTTAGTGCATATACAGTGCCGCTCCATTTCAAGTATACGTTCCTTAGTTTGACAAGTAAATGAATGACCATGAAAAGATATTAGTCACCTGCTGGAATGTCCAATTCCTAGGATAGGTTTTGCCACAATTTTCATATCCTTTTATGGGTGCGACCACCCCACGCCGCAAATGATTCAAAAATTCAAGAAGGGTGTCTAGTATATGCAGGATCTAGAGGCTGAGACTGAGTCTGTTCTGAAGACTTTGGGGTAATTGCTACTGATTTTTCAGCCTGCGTTTCGGTTGGTTCTTTGTTTATCCTTCTTGGCTTTTTTGGCTAGCTACTGTTTATTCTAGATTGTTCTTTTATTGCAGCCTGTTTGATTCATTGGAATTTTTTGTCCTTTACTTTCTTTTGTTGTAAACTTGGTGGTTTCGGGTCCCTGTAAAACCCATTTTTTCCTTTATCAAAAACACTATGTAGAACATTGCAAGAAAATTGTTACCTATGAAATAAGAAATCCAAATTATAAAATATAAACACAAGGGGTAACTGCATTCATTAAGATGAATCTACAATATCCAAGGAGTGAAACTAGAGATTGCAGCTCAATCACCCAAGTTTTATTATATCTATTCTTCCTTACTATTAGAGATAGTTAATTAATATTATACCTTGGTAGAGTTTCCCCATTGTTACATTGCAAATCAAATTCCACACTGTGTAGCATATGGACCCAAATCTACTTAATTGACTATCATAGACATTATATTGGGAAAATATAAATAATGTATTGAAATAGTTTTGTAAATAAATGACATACATTATCACTCATTTAAACATTATTGTTTCATTATGTTCATAACCTTCTATTATAAAAGAGGTTTGGTTTATCAAGTCATTCTAGTAAATGCATTATTTTATATGAGACATTAAACCTTTTTTTTAGAAACTTCATTGAGCTTTGACTTATTTTTAACTCAAGATTTTTTTTTGGCTATATCCAAGTACTCACATGTCTATTTTGTGTATGAGATCTTTGATAGCTCATTGGATATCCATCATTTTTTTACATTTAATGCGAGATAATAAAGAGTGATAAATCTCAAGGAAATGATTAAATTTTTAGCTTGTCTCAATAATACGTTTTGCATATCATGGAATGTTTCTACAAGAATTATGAAAGCAACTCAAATGAATTAAAAGGTAGAAGAATTAAAGGTAATAAGGGAGAACAAGTGTTGAGATTTCAAAATGTTGCACAAATAATTTTTAATTTATTTTGCACAAAATAACATGATTAGATACAGTGTATTTTGTGTCTCTCCAAGCCAAAAGGAAAAGAGTTCTCTATAGTACTAGTCTTTGTCTTCAATGGTCTATTTAAATTGGTTATATGTAATTTGTTGATAGTGTGAGAATTTAGATTTTTATGTTCTCCAATATGCAATATTTAAATCCTATGTTTGAAATTTGTATTAAGAGTGATTCATTCACAAAATAATGAGCTTTACATCTTTTATCTTGCAAATATTTCAATATTCAATGGTTGAGATCTCCAAAATATAAATTGTGCATTCATTGGAAGAGAATGGATCACTTTTTAGAAATTCAGGTTTTTTAAATATGAAGTGCTTAGAACATATGAACATTGTTCATTAAAAATAAAATTTCTATTTGATTAATGATGAAAATTTGTATAGTAGAGTTCTATATATTGCACAAGTTCAAACTACTCAAGATGATGACAAAAATATAATATTTTATTTTATTAACATAATAGTTTTAGCCAATAGACTACATATCATGTGACACTTGAGCTTGAAACAAGTCTCATGCCTACAAACCACTGTTAAGTCATCAGAAAACAAGTTTTGGTTGTTGTTTAATGGTAAACCAAGTGCCATTTAGTGGTAAAAGCCTCCAAAATATCAAATGATAGCCTCCAAAATCTCACTTATCATGTACAATCTAGATAAATATTGTTTTTCTTGTTCGATGGGATCACTCTATTTCCATTTAGAATATCTTTTGTCAATTTGATGGCAAATTTCTTTTTCATTTGCATTGCTTTATGTTTTAAATCTATATGCAAATATTTCAAAATCATATAATACTTTATTTCTTTACGGAAAAAACCTATATTTGTCTAAGTTTATTTCATTCCATTATTTAGCAATTATTATTAATTGTTTAATCCAAACACATACAAATAGAATTTGCAGCACATGACATCCATACACACCCATGCACAAACATGTACTCTCTAACATATTGACATATATATAGTTTTCTATTGGTGTAATCCTTGAACCTCCATTAGGTGCAAGTACTAGTAATGTGTGATCTTTATGTGCAATAGTTATTAGATTGACTTATATCTCCTCTACAATTAGACTCACATTATTACTTGTATTTTTAACAAAAGATGATAAAAAATAATGAATGATATATTCAATTAAACTAGAACCACTATTTAACTAATAATAACTGACTCTTTATTATATATTTATTAGTATTTTTATATTTAAAGAATAAAAAAAATTGCATTAATACACAAATATCTTCATAAATCTTCTATCCAGAATAAGGACCCCACATGACCATGACAACATTGACAGGGAATCTAGTAAGACATGAGGATAGGGTGAAAATTACAATAGGAAAGGTAAGCTAAGGCGATTATTGGTAGAAGTGATGCAATTTTTCATCATCTTTGTTGGGAGGCATTAAACACGTTTTAAAATATTTATTGGATTTAGTGGATCACTAGAAGTGGCCAGAACTGAGCAGTTCGAGGGATTTCGTTGTCTATGCTTTTTGAATAATGTTATCTAGTAAGTGATCTCATTTTTTAAGAGATCAATTGCAAAAGAGTTGAAATTTAATGGAGTAGTGTTTGGTCATGTGAAGGGAATGATAGACAACTTCTTGTTGGATTTGATTCATGCAGGAAAGCAAGGTAGTAATTATCTTTGAATGATGTGATGCCTTACCTCCTCAAAATTGGAAGGGCCAAAGAAAATCAATGGCTTTTGTCCACAAATACTGCAGATATATTCTCTTTCAGGAGGCAATGGCACATTGTGTTTTACGGGCACTATTTTTTAACTAAGTTATTGTTGATAAAATATCTTTCATTTAAAAAATGCACGTCCCTGGTCACAAGTTGAAACCTATACGTAGACAAAGTCCCTGTTGTCTTGCATTGTTTTGTCCGAGGACATCATCAACTTGACTAAAGTAAAAGATGCACATAGATTAATTTATTTTTTGGTGGAGGGAATTGGAGGGAGAGGATTGGTTTAGGGAGATTGAAGTTATTTTTTTTGGTTGTGCATGTTGTAAGATAGGTTATGGTCTTATATTGGAATTTTATAGAATTTGTAGGTTTTGGTTTTTTCTGTTTTGTTATTTTTGGATTACAGATTCATATTTGATTTACATGAGTCTTTATGTTCTTTTAAGCTCTCTTTTAAACAAGTCATGCTTAACAATCATGTTAATCATTCATGCACAATGTTAATGTAACAATTATTTTTATGGATCAAGTTTTGTGACAATAATTTTCTTTAGCAAAGAGTTAATGATTTTTGTAGACATGCAAAATTAGCATCATGCATTTAATTAGGTCATATTCATCTATTCATCAAATAAAACTATGAGAGGTAAAATCTACATAAATCCAAGATTGACAAATATAGAGAAATTTGTCAACATTGAATAAATGAGATAATCACTCTCCCTATGAAATTGTTGAGCAAATGTAAAGGGAACAATAATATCACCAAACTAACATGAAATTATAAATGAACTAAGCATGAAATCTATTCCTAAATTACTCAAACATCATCTCATAGGGGGATTGGTGCTATTTTGATATGGAAAAAAGCCCTTTCCCAACCCCTTTACATAAGATAAATGATAAAACTGCCTTGAAGATGATATGGATTCAAATGATAATGATGGATTTGTGCATGAGATTGTGGAGTTGTGGAGGAGTAAATCAATGGAGATGATCTCTATTTAAAGATTCTCAAGTTGAAAGAATGTTTATGAGAGAGTAATGTGGGATAAAGATTTGGCCAATGAGATGAAGCCACTTGTCAACATGTGATAGGTTGAGGAATGTGCAAGTTTTGGCCAATGTGCCATAGAGGGGGAGATTGAAATTTGAATTTGAGAGTTAAATGTTGAGTTTGACTTGCAAGGGACATGTAAGAGCTCATAAATGCTTTGTTGGATGTACATGTCCACTTGTTTTTGAATTCAAATTTGAGGGAATATTCCTCAAAGATGCCATGTTGATGGAAAATGATGAATTTATAAATGAATTAAAATGATTTATTGGTGCAAGTGGGAAAAGCTAGAGGATGTGATGGGTGATTAGATTAGGTTAATCAAGATTAGATTAGCTTAGATGATGATTAAATGCTTTGACCCATTTGACTTAGATATTTTGATTTATTTAAATCAAAAGGGATGGAAGGTGATTTCAGACTTGATTAAATAAAGGTTTGATTTATTTAATCAAGGAGGGTGGTGTTAGGATCAAGTTGATTTATTTAATTTAAATTGATGACTTTAGGAGATTGACCAAATAAACTTGATTTATTTGTTGAATGGATGAAGATGACCTAATCGAATGCATGATGTCAATTTCACGTGTCTACATTTTGCCCCTCTTTGAAGTAATGTACTTGTTGCGTTGGTTCAAATAATAAACTTGTCGTGATCAAAAGTTCAAGAAAATTTTTATTTTTCGGATGCCCCAATGGAAAGTACACTGGTACATTTCCCCCTCGAGAGATTGAGCAAAAAGATTCAATTTGAGGGTCGATCTCATGATAAAGAGGTTCAAAATTGATGGTTATGATGATGATGTGATATGCTATGATTATGCAATGGATGTTTTATGTAGATGCTTAGATTAATAGATCTATTTTATGATGATGAAAAAGCATGTGAGATGATGTGCAAAATGATGATGGTTTGTGGATGCAGGATGGATGCACGATGGATGCATTGGTAATGATAATTAACTATTCATGAGGTGATGTTAGTGCGGAAAAGAAGAAATCAAGTGATGACAAGAGGATCCAACAAGTCCATGATCTGAAAAGACTTTATTAGAGATGATGATGATGATAGATGATGATTTTCTTATCAAAGATTGGGATTTTAAAAGGGCTACTTACCGTATGTTTGATAACACGCATAAGCATGATGCATCAAGGTATAAAGGACCAGGATGGCGTTGTACTTAGTGTGATGGACTTTGACTTGAAAAATAGATAGGAGTATTCTTGTTCACACCTGACATACGAAAACCTTGCTAGGATGCACTTTAGAAGTTTCAAACATCTTGGACCAAAATAGGGAAATGTATAACCAATCAATGCAATAGTCAACAAGCTGTCCAAAACATCCTCTATACATATCTAACAAAGCAAGTATTCACCAAGGTTATTTTACAAGAACCTCCAACAAGCATAGCAGACAAAAGGATAATGATCGTTGCTCCATTCCTATATCTCTAAATCCTTCGTTCGGATATCATCGAGAGGTCCTTAGAATGAGCACAATAAGATAAATCAAAAGAAAAGATCAAGTACGCAAACAAGCCAATGTTCTTCATACCTTCAGCCAAAGGGATGTGTTTTGATAGGATAAGAATCCAAGTGATATCCAAAATGATGCCCATTGTCGGAACGATATATCCTAGGACATGCATTGTATAGGATGATGATGGTTTGATAAGTTGATTGATAGGTGTTGATATAAGGTTGACTGACATGTTTGAAAATGATCAAGAGTTTGATTGTGTTTTAAAGGTTTGTTGTTTGCTTTTGCTAATTGTTGTGATTGTTTATGTTTGTGTTGCCAAAGGATGAAGGTGATGATTAGTTTATTATGGATGATTGATTATTGCGGGTGAAAGTGAGATGGGACAGGATTTTTTCAAATATTTGGATGTTTTGCAATGTTTTGAGTTTGTTTTTGGTATTTTCAAGATTTTTCAAATGTTTTGATTTTTTATTTTTTCAAATTTTTTGGATTTTGATGTGATTTGGATGTTTTTGGATGTTTTTGATTTTTTGAATGTTTTTGGATTTTTGCATGATTTTGATGATTTGGATATGGACATGTGTGACGATATCAGTTCTCTATTTGGGATTTTGTTGAAGACCAAGCTAAGGTTGACTGATCGAATCAATGGATTAATGATGATGATAACATTGTTGAGGATACACAACAATGCAAGGATTTGATTGATCAGGATTGATGCTAATAACATTGTTGAGGATGCACAACAGTGCAAAGATTGATTGATCAGGATTGATGATGATAACATTGTTGAGGATGCACAACAATGTAAGGATAGTGTTAAGCAACACAAGGATATCTCGAGATGATGACTTTTTTATTGGATTTGATTGATCATGATTGATGAAGCTTGATTTGGAACAAAAGTTGTTTGAATGATTTGATGTGATGTTGATGTGCAAAATGTTGATGCAACTGATAATAATTGCTTGGCTTGATGTTCGATGAAAGATGAAGCATGATAAGGAATGTCTTTTCATCAAAATGTGCCATGGGATAGTGATTTGGATTTTTTTCTCACAAGTGGTTTGACCAATTTTATTTCATGTTTTCCAATGTTCAGATTTCCATATAAGTTGGAGGATATAGATCAAGATTTATTCCTGAAGCAAGGTGTAAATATCTTCCCCTAGTGTCTAGCAATGTATGGAATGTGATGTGTGGATGCTTGGATAGGTGTATGGATAGGATCAATGAAAAATGACCCATGTCAAGATGTTTACATAAACTTTCATCAAGATCGAGATAACTTGGATGATGGATGCAGATGGATGAAAATGGATTGGATAAATGGTTCATTGATGACTGGATTTATTATGGATAGGATGGGTGAAATGTTGGATTTATTATGGATGGGATGAGATGCTTTCACCTAAAGTGGTGTACGTAGATGCTCAATTCTACACATGACACCTATTTTCTAGGTTTTTAGCATGGTCTTGCCCAACGCGCCACCGTAGTGGTTTTCACTAGATGGCAATTTTTTCTCTACTGTTTTCAATCCTTTTTCTATCTTTTTTGGATTTTGATATTTTTTTATTTTTTTATTTTTCTAAAATATTTTAAGCTCATGTCGAATCACAATGTGTCACTGATGTAGATTCCCCTGTCATAATGTGCCATCGATATCCTGTCTGAAGAAATTGCTTTGCTAAGATACATGCACTTGAATGCAACTTTTGAGATTCTTGATCTACTTTATTGATACCGAGGTTAACTCTGTCTTCGTACGTACATGGTGATAAAGTGCATTTTGAATCCTTATGATGAAGGCTCATTGCTAATACATGGTCAATGTGAGAATTAGATATCATGCATGGAGGTGTGGATGGAGTGTGTTTAGGGTTAAAAGATGGATTGGTTGATAGCTTGGAATATTTGACTCTCCAAACTTGGGAAGATGAGCAATGATGGGTGGATACAAAAGTGTACATGGAATTAGGACCAACTGTTTGATACACTTTGTACGTCGCTTGAAAAGCCTTCTTTTTCTTTTGTAGACATCTTTGATGGATACTTTTCCCTTTTTAATTTTTCCCCGTAGTTTCTTTGACTGATGGAGTTTGATAGGGATGATATTTCTTTGTATTTTTTGGTATCCATTTGTATTTGATTTGTGCATTATTATTTCCAACTTCTTTTTCTTTGATAATATTTTTCGTACTTTGATTCAATTCTTTCTTTTGAAGTTGGACCCAATTCATGGATGGGGTGATGGGTGGAAGAAGATTCATGATGTGACTAGTTGTAGTATTGGCATTGGTTTCATCATAAGGATTCTTCGTGCTCCCTATGTTGATGTTTGCTTGAGATGAATTTTCCCCCAATATGGTGGTAGTAGTACCTTCATGCTTTGATTCCTCTTGTTCTAAGAGCTCTTGTTTAGAATGCATTCTCTGATAAATTACCACTATAGGTGACGTTTCAATTTGTTGCTCCGCTAACTCTGAATTATATTGTTTTGGCTGACTTGTTTCCTTAAGTGGATAATGTTGGATATTTGTATCCCTAATGTCTTTAGTCTGGATTTTGGATATATCTGATCTTGATGTTGACAACTCTGTTTGACTATAGGAATCAATAACTTGCTCTTTTTGTGTAATAATGTCAGGAGTAAAGGGATCCTATTCTGAATGAAGATCATCTACGTGTCCATCCACAGAAAGCATCTCATGGGTAGATGGAGGAGTATGTGCTACATGGATATGATCATCTTGTGTGGATAGGAGAATATCCATTAGATCATTGTAGTATCTTGGAGATACAAATTTTTGATCTTGATTAATTTTGGGATTGCTTTTGACATGCTTTGGATCAAGTTCCTAACATGGATCAATTTCAAAGGATGGATTCCTTATAAAGGGTTCTTGGACATCATCATTAGGCATGGTAAGTGGTTCAATATCCTCTTGATATTTGAGTGAATTTGGATCAATTGTCGAGTTGAGGATTCTTTCAGTATCTATAACCATGAGGTCAAAGGGGGTCAACATGTCTTGGAAAGGACCATTGCTAGACCTTGGCAAAAGATTTTGATCATGCTTTGGAATAAATTCTTGAGATATGTCCTCTAACTCATAAGGTGATGTAGAGACATTTTCAACATGATCATAGGTGAACGGATTGTGCATTATGTCAATAGGATCAAATAATCCTAAAACTCCTTGAAATAGATCACTAAAAAGTGGCTCTTGATGTATGGTGAGTTGATCATTGGGTGGGGTAAAAACATCTTCAATATGCTCCTTAATTGAGAGATCTTGAACATTGTTTTCAACAATTATGGTGGAGAGATTGTGAATGTCTTCAACCATAGAGTAAAGTGATGTTGACATTTCTTGAATTGGATCATTGTTGGGTATTGTTTGTGGATTTTGATCATGATTGAAAAGTGACTCTTGATGTATGTTGATTTGATCTTTGGACGAGATAGAAACATCTTCAATGTGTTCTTTGATGGATAGATCTTGATCATTGCTTTCATCAATTGTGGTGGGGAAATTGTCAATACTATCACTAGTGGTTGAATGTTCATTGTTATCCCCAATAGTTATTATTTTTCATGTTTGTGCTTATGTTTGTTGGGTAGCTTGAGAGGCTTGTTGCACTTGTTGAGCTTGTATTTCTTGTTGTGTGGCTAGATATTATTGGATGGCCTTTTGGTAGGCCTAGTGAGCTTTTAGCACAATGTTACATTGTCTTGTTGCATTTGGTTTTGGTGGTATTGGTGGTGGATTTGGAATCATGTTGGATGTCACGAAAAGTCATTGAGATATGTTTGGATTGATTGCGATGGTTTGAGAGATGATGGGTGTGATCGAGGTGGTTGGAGTGATTGAGGTGATAGGTCCTTGGGAGACCATGTTTTGATCTTTCAGGATTGATGTTGTCATTTGATTAGATACCATTTGTTGGTGCGATGTCGATGGTATATTCAAGGGTTTTGATGTGATGGATTGATTTGGATGGAGTGATTGGTTCTAGGTAAAGGGGGAAGCCCTAAACCAAGGAATGATTTTGATATGGGTAATGGTGACAGAGATGTCTCTTGGTGCAATGACTCAACTATTTTGGTAAGTGTAGCAATTTTATCTCGCCAAATTTGATCTTGATTGCGATCTTGACTCCCTTGATATAGTTGATTTGGTTTGTGTTCAAGCATATTTAGGATGCATACTTGTGGTTTTTGAATGGGATCATGGAAAATTTGATTTT
>VDFB02142494.1:0-29202 GCA_007258455.2 Sequoia sempervirens | reverse complement strand
TATGATGGGCGCAATTGTATGAATTAATACCAATATCAACTCTACATGCTCGATACAATCTGATCATAGTGTTCTAATATGCAAACACCATATTTTATGCAACATGCAACCTTAATGTATGCTCCTCAGTATGACGACCAATCGTGATTATAACAGCAATCAGGATTTCTCTAAGGAAATGCTGATTTGCTTTGTGCAGATATCACAATCATTAGTAAATAATGACTTCAAATAGTTGTGATGCAAGAAGCGCCAATATGCAATACACAACAATCCCTTTTGACACAGATCAGTCACAGTCAATGACGGCAGTCAAAGTATACTTTGCAGATTTACCACTAGCAATTGCACCTTGGTGTGCAATGGGTACGCCGAAGAGGTGTGGAAGGTGAATTAGGGGAAATTTTGGTTTATTTATTTTGCATACATTTGTGTAGTACATAAGGTCAATTGGTAGGTTATTTTAAAAATGATATTGTTTATATATTATTATTATTATTATTATAGTATTTATTTTATTTTATATTTTTATTATACAATAATATTATATTTTTATTTTATTTTATGTATTAATTATTATATTAACCACATACTCTAACATATTAACATACATATAGTTTTTTTTCCTAATCTATCCAAAGATCAATTAAACTATGAGATATGATGTATTACTTCTAATAATTGTATAATTGTATTATAATAATAAATGCAATTATAGTATATAAAATGTATATATAATGTAAGATGTAATATAATTAAAGTATATTTTTTATATTAATTAAATATTATATTAGATTTATATTGGATAACTGCAAATATAAAAGAAAATATGTAATAATAAACATAATCATAATTTTAGATATTTAAATTAGAAAATATTATATTTTAAAGTATGCATAAAAATGCAATTATTATTAAAAATTTAATGAAAAATTAACAAAAAAAAATTCTTTAGATATTTAAATTAGAAAATATTATATTTTAAAGTACGCAAAAATATGCAATTATTATTTAAAATTTCATGAAAAAATAACAATTTGTTTTTTCACCCATGATAACTATAAAAATAAGAATAATAACATAATGGAAATTATTTGTTGATTTTATTTATTGTCTTTCAATACTAATTCAATATAATATTATTTATAAAATATATAATATAATTAATATATAGATACAGATATAATAAATAATATATAAATATTATATTATTTTAATAATATATAAATAAATTAATATAATATACATAGAAGAAAAATAATAATAAATGTAATTATACAATTTAATGCACTCACAAGAATGCCAGTGAAATAAAAATAAAAAATCTCTGCGGGCAAAAAAAAATTACCACTTGCATACCCTGCAAAAACCGAATGCCAACGCGAAGAAAAAATAAATATTTACCTATCAAGCAATGTAAATATACATAACTTTTGGTTCGAAAAATGAAAAAGGTTAAAAAAATGCCGAAAAATATTAACAGACCAGATTACTATAACTGCATTGCAGTGTTTCTACTTACCTGTTAACCGTTGATAGTGAAAAGGCGTAAAAATCTCTCACACAGGCTCGTGCTTGCAGTGTAAAAAGGAATGCCAGCAGTAAAAATAAATGTCTCTCGGGCATTGTAACAATAATTGCCGGCGAAAGTACTTTTCTGCCTCCACATTGCTTGTTTAATGCTTTATTTGCCACTTCCAAAGTAAGCTTTAAATACAAACGTATGCAAAATGATTTATTATTAGCTACCTACTTCCAAAATTTTCGGTGGTTGTAAACAGACAAAAATAAAATGGCTGCAGATTATACTATACAATATTCAAACATCGGAAAATGAGGAAGATTTAAAAATTGACGGAAAACATTGAATGGGTCAGATTGATTTAACTGTATTGTAATGCTTATACTTACTTGTGAACCGTTGGTAGTTAAAAACAGGTCGGCCATTTCCAAATATGATACGCCTTCGGCGTAAAGATAAGTGGCCAGCCAATACTCAGCAATTCCCTTTTCAAGTTCACAGCTGCTAGTGTAGTATGCTGCACATCATTTAGCAACACCTAACTTTGGGAAACACCTTATGGAAGATGTTGATTTCTACGATCAATCCCTTTTGTGATGCGGCAACTTATTGTATGTAATTTCCACAATGGTGTGGGTAAAGTTCATAATAGTCTCAATAGAATCATGCATAAGACCTCTAGCTTGTCCTCATTTCCCATAAGCTAAAGGGTAAAGAAAAGAAAATAAATTTTAATACTATTCAAGTTAGGCATAATTTTTAATTTACGGGACAACTTAAATAATATTATTATTAAAATAAAAAGTGTTTTTAACACTAATAAAAATAAAATGATTTTTAAATATTTAAAAATTTAAAACTCGCTGAGACAAAAACGTTATCAAAGATCCCTTCTTCGTGTGTGAAAGACCACATCAGGGAGGATTGTTGGAGGCGTCACACAGGGGTTTCATTTGGGCTTTCAATTGATTTAGTTTGATGAAGTTTTGGGTGAGTTTCAATTGGTTTTCTGGGCACTAAGTTTTGGACCTGAAACTTACATTATTGTTCATTTCTCCAAAAAGGAATGAGTTATCATTCTGGGTGCTGGTTAGAAAAATGCTCCTGGTCATGGCGATTCCATCAAGCACTTGAATGCATTTTTTAAGGGAGTTTTGGATTTTCTAGGGCCTGGCCGAACTTCTATAGGGGTGCCCTTGTTGGTTGCAACCTTCAGTTTGTAGTTGCTGCTGTTTAAGTTTCTTCCGTTGATGTTGGATTCTGATTTACAGTTGTTTTCCTTGATGTTGGGAGGCAAGGAGTAAGGGGTTTAAGGTTGGAGTAAATCGTGTCATTTAGGGAGTCTTCATAACTTGCTGGTCACCCTCACAGTGTGCTGCACAGTCATCCCTGTAGCTGACAAGTGGGGTTTATGGCATGCCTTGAAAGGAAATGGAGAGCTCTACACTTGGATGTAAGGCGGGCTTGAAGATTTTTTCACAACTGCAGATTGGAGCTTTACAATTAGGGTTTTTTAGGGGCGGTTAAGCCAGGGGGTTAAGAGGTTGAAGACTTGCAGCTGGTGTTGCCTTTGAGGCACCCAATATATGCTGCTATGATATTCTTTCAGGTCTGAAAGTGAACTATATTTCTGATATTTGTGGGAGTTTAAGAAGAAACTATTCGTTTGTCAATGCAAGTGGACCTTATTTCTACCCCAATCCGTTACTCTTGAAGGGATTCTCTAAATCTTCTGCCAGGTGTCTAATCAGGTCTGAAAGGTATTTAATTTGCTGATGTTTATGAATGTAAAAATCTGCACTTTCCATCAATGTAAATCTGAGTATTGAAGGAGGTTAATTGTTAAATGCCTAGCTAGTTTTGGTTGGTCACATTTGCATTAATTTACATATGATTTGGTTTCAAAACATCGTGAATGGCATGTGAGAAAAAAACAATCAATCAAACCAATCAGAAAACAAACTCAGAACCTTACGTACAGCAGTTTGGAGAAAATCAGTATTAACACAAAAAAAATATTTGGGGGTGATCACCACAATGTCAAACCACAAGTGGAGGCAGGTTGAAAGAATTCAAAAGCACTTAATAACTACTAGCATGAAAGTCAAGTCTTCGGTTCCCTATGAGATTCTTTTGGCTGAAGCTGGAATGTTTCCGATGGAGGCATCAGTGGTGATTCGTTTAATAAGTTATTTAAAAAAGTTGAAAACATGGATATGCAACGCTGGCCCAAAATGGTTGTTGAGGAGGAGCTAAATTGTTGGAAGAAGACTTGGATGAAACAAAATAGCAAGTGGTTGAGAAAGTGGGACATTAAGTTACATGAATGTCCTAATACTAATGGAGAGATAAAAAAATTTGTGTTAGAAAAGTTTAGGACTATTATGTGGGCAAAGCATCTTGGTCGCAAAAAGGCGCATTATATCAAAGAGTTCAACCCCACGTGGAAGCATGATGAAAAGGACTACCTAAGGGTCACAATTAAAGGTAAGGCTAGACTTCTAGTTGTGCAACTAAGGATTGGATCTCATCATCTTAGATGTGAGACAAGTAGATGGACTATCCCCAAGGAAGATTGGGAACAAAGAACTTGTATTTTTTGCAGCAAAGGGATGGTTGAAACCGAATGGCAGTTCATCATCGAATGTGCGGCTTGTGAAGATATTTCTATCCATTATGAGAGAAACTTGAAGGTGGATAATCTAAATGAGCTTTTTAAGGAGGCAAGACTTCTCAAGACAGCTAGCTTCTTGATCAAGATTCATAATAGGAGAGCTGACATTGAAAGAAACCTGAAAATGGTTAAAGATTCAACTTTGGGTCCCATAGGCTGATGGTCTAGTGGACGTCATTAAAAATCATTCATTCATTCCAAAATTGTACGACAATCATAAAACCAAACTATTGAAGCATGATGAATAGTACGATAACCTTCATTCATGGGTATGGCATCATAAGAGGCTACGAATCCCCTATAGGGAGTGGTGGCAGTTTTTGACCAGCCTTTACAGGCTGTGTTGGAATTCAACAAAGCTTAAAACCTTTTAAAATTAACAATCGCTCCTTCCTTGGTAATGCTAGATGTGGTACAACCTCTTTAGGTGCATAAAGGGGTACGACCAGCTTTAGGATAAAATATATGATTTAAAATTTATTTCACCATGGCACACACATCACTTCAATTTTTTGTTTTGTTTTTTCATCATTAGCACACCACAATAACAAATTTATTTACCTACAAATCTCAATAAATTTGTACTTGGAAAATTTATGCCAACAATTGCAAACAAATCCCTTATTCCCCTGTTTAAGCACCAATGTGAATCATGAGTGTATACACCATAGATTTGATTAGGGAGAAATATTTCATCTCTGAAACCAAATACCTCCAGGGTTTTCATCCTAGGGTTTGTAGTTGAAATCGTAGTCCAAACTTGAAAATGGGAGGAGTAAAATGTCCAAGATGTGCAAATGAGCTCCTTCATTTCTTTTTAATAACTTCCCTGGGAACTTTCAAGAAGTTTAATTTAAAATTCATCTTTATTAAAATAATAACCTTTTTGGCCCACATAAAGTGACTTTATTTTATTTCTGCTTTTAACTTAGCCACTTTATAAAAATTAATTAAATAAGTCACCCTCAGCAACTTAAGGTAACTTAATTTAATTAATTAAAAATATTCCCTTATTTAACTCTCCTTTTTATTAAGGTTTTTGAATAAAATTCTACGAAGTTTTATCCAAAATATCATTTTTTTATTATTATGGACACCTAAAACCCTTTAACATGATATTGTTTCTTATTTGTAGGTCTCAAGATTGGTATTGATAGATGCAAGTGTTTATGCAGAGGGCACTGGAAATATGGCAAAACTTCCAAAATCTTTAGCATATGCTGGGGTAAGGTGGTAGGTACAATGCTCATTCATGGTGGAATAATTTTTTATGCTTTATAATGACTTCATATAAAACATTCAAATAGTATGTGCATTTGATCATAAGCTAAGATTTGATAGTTCTTCAATGTAATTTGAGTGTGGGAAGAGTGAGTTTTATGAATATTACCATTTTGCAGAATTAGATTTTTTTTATAATATTTCATCAAGCTTCAATTGTGTAGTTTTTGACTCAAAATCTATGTAGTTGAATCCTGATAAAACATCATAATTTGACACACTTGAAAAATACCATCCGCTTGTCAATATATTTTTTTAATTTTAATTTTAAAAGAAACTACTATATATATATATATATTATAATGGATAGAAGGAGAGGGAAATCAGGATACAAGTTATGCTCATGATCTCTTTTGATTGGATGAAGTGAATTGGATTAACACTTAAAAGGGAAAAGAGTATAAGCCCAATGCTTAAATAAATATATAACACAATGAGATACAAATATAAAACATAAGGGAAAAAATGTTGTACAGCTACAAATAATTGACAAAAATATGTGGTTGAATCATGATATAATATCATAGTTTGACACACTTAAAAAATACCATCTACTAGTCAATATATTTTTTAATTTAATATTTAAAAAAATATATATTATAGAAAAAAGATTTTTTCTAATGGATAGAAGGAGAGGGAAAGCAGGGTAGAAGATATGTTCATGATCACTTTTGACTGGAAGAAGTGAATTGGATTAAAAAATAAAATACAAAAAAGTGGTAATGTACTTCTAGGACTAGTGCTTAAATAAATATATAGTAAAATGTAAATATAAATATAAAACATGAAGAAAAATGTTCTACAAGTACAAATATTTGAGATTTCCAATTCCTCCAATCAATTATCATGAATTTCCCCAAAATTTTATATAGATCACTTGCACAATCTTGGGGTATCTTTAAGTAGTGCTTGCAGTAGACTGGCTCTCCTGTTTGAAATAAAGTCGATATTCAAGATTTATGGATAGTGGATACTGCTTATAATAATTTTATAAAACTTCATCCAAAAACTTACCACACATTACCATATAGACACTAAACATGCCAGATATAGTAAACATTCTTTATAAAACTCCTGTCTTCTGAATTTAATAATTAATTGTTTATTAAATGTTTAATGTTCAATATCTTGTTTTACATGCTTTATATTTAGAAATGCAAGTTTGTTTCTTATTTGCATAATTGTATGGAAGGCTTCTTTGTTGAAGAGCACGCCTTTACGATTATGGGCAACTCTTTTGGCATTCCCTAAAATTTCCAAATCCAGATTAATTGATTTTTGGAAGGTAAGTTGTTCTTTGCATATACTGAAACAATGTTAAGATTTCACATTGATTTGAATTCTAAGTCCTTTTCCTTTGTGAAACTGAAAATGATACTATTCTTGTCCTATGATTGTTCATCATAATGAAAAACACGGTGCACATCTCTGAATACCTAAATTTCTCATCATTTCTTGCATGCATTGTGTTTCCACTTTCCACCAACAATGGTCCCTCCAAAGACAATATCTTCCAATAAAAATTCTTTCAATAATCTGTTTGGTTGTTTGTTTGTGAGATATATTCAATCACTACTTTTTTCTTCTATTGGTATCTTTGTAAAAGATAAACTGGGTCAAATTATGGTTATATTGAATTTCAAAAGTACTTTGAACTAATTGGTTCATATTCATCTTCATAAGGCATATGCAGCATACTTGAAGTTGACAGATCCGAGAAATTTACAAGGTTCATTAATTGAAGGGAAAAATTCTTGTTTAAGAATAACATGTTTAAAATGAAGAGGTCAGATTAATATGGCCATAAATATTTATCAAATGTTGAGTCATATTTAATATTTGCAATGCTTCCAAACTTGAGATACCTAAAATCAAGAAGGATATATTCATAGGGGTTGCTTTAATGTTTATTACCTTATTGGTGAAGGGTTTGGAGTAGTGTTCAATAGATTTTAGGGATGGGAGAGAGGGTGATACCTGGGATGGGTTTTTGGGATAGGGGGACCATGGCTGGAATTTGGAAACAATAGCTCAAATATAACATAATACACTTGGAAAACTAGTTATAAAAAAATGTTTAACAAATAACAATTGAAACTGTAAACTACTAAACAAAATGCATTGAAAATGATGAATATCACTATATTGTATTGATATTTAAAATTTTAATTTGATGATTACATTGAAATGTAGTGGTCTAAGACTCTAATCATCATCCTTAAACATTTTGGCAAACTCCTCATTGCTAGAATTGCTAGACCCATCTAGCTTGAGATCCTCCAAATGGACACCAACCCTATTTATTCTATATCATCATCAATGTGTCTTAGCTCCTCTAGCTCTACATCCCATCGTGTTGTTGGACTTTCTTTGTTTGTAAGCATGTTGTGGTTAATGAGAGCAAGGTGCTATATACAACTACAACCAAAGTTGCATGGACACAGATACAGACACAAATACGGATACGGTATTACATACGGATATGGCCATTTTTAAAGACCCCTAATATGGATATAGTTGGATATGATATTGTAATAACCCCCTTTGGTTTGGGGTTTAACCAGGAAATACAAAACATAGATATTTGCAAATGAACCAATTTCCAAATAGTTGCAAGAAATTAAATAACAAGATTTTATTAATGCTTCAGGAAATACATCAAATCCATACTCGGAATCAACAACATAAATCTCAGATCTGGGAATGTTTGATCAGCAGCTATGAATATCAACAATCTTCAAACTGAACCCTGTAAACTTCGTAAACCCCTAAACGAGATCTCCACGAAAATCAATGAAGCTCTGTAATAATCTCTATATGAGACTATCTCTCAAAAATCCCTTGGGTGATCTTCCACACCTGTAGACATTGTCCTATTCGAGGGTTATCATCCTCAGAACAGCTTGAAATGCCATGCCCCTGTGCTCAACTCTCTTCAATTTGCAAATAATTTGGATAATGAATTAGCGATGCTTTTTGTCTTTTAACCTTCTCAAACCCTAACGCCCTTTTTGCCCTTTTGCACATTTAAATAATATTTACTTTTCAAAAGATGTGCCTTTTAATAAAATAATCATAAAGTAACTTTAAAATATAATATTTTAAATAAAAGTTACTTTATCCCCTTATAACGCCAAATTATAAAGTACTTTATGAGAAGTTACTTTATAATGGTAAATTACAAAGTTACTTTAATAATATAATATTATTAAAGTAATTTGACTTTAGTAATTTAATTAAAATATCCACTCTCAACAATGAACTGGCAATAACCCCTTGATAGTGCCTCCGACACAAAACCCCGCTGCAAGTGTGAAACCACTGAACTTGGTATAACTTGCTATAAATAGCAAGTATGAATGATGAGCCCCAAGCTGCCTTCGTAAGGCCTACCAACCAACTGGATCACTGCGCTGAATATGCTGGAATGGAAGCATCAAGCTTGTTGAATAACCTGAATACCCTCCAAAGGGTCTCCTCTCATTAGCCTACGAGAACCAAATAGTAGGCTAATCATTGCACAGATATAGATCCCGCAAAAAAGGGGATATTGCAGTCCGCCCTCCCCAAGATTGCTTGTCCCCAAGCAATCCTCACCTGAACAACTGGGCCCATCCCGAATGCCAAGATCCTAAACCAATTGATACAATGCTTTGCCCAAGCTCCACTGCAACCACTACAGAAAAAAGGGACTAAACTCGACAGCTCTGTCAATCACTGTCTGCAAAAGAAGCATATTGCCAAGCATAGAAGATCCTAAAGCCTGCAACCCAACTGGAAGCCTACCATACTCATCACCCACTGACCTTCGTTGTGCAACTCTGATATATTCTTCACCAAGCTAAAGATGGTGAAGCAAGCCACTATAATAAACTCCACTTGAATCCCATGGACAAATTGGGAATTTGTCCTTCTTGTCACTTGATGGCTTTTGCTGCACCATGCTAACTATACCAGGAGTGCCAAGCTGCTTGAAATCCACTCCTATATTTTGTATCTCAATAGTATGCATATCCTGTAGAAGCAACTCATAACACTTGTAAGATTTGTCCCCTTCATCCACAGAAGGAAACTCCTCATACCAACCATCCAACTCACACTTGTGTGTCTTCTGCCTCGTAGTCAAATCAAGTGTGAATGGGCTGAAAGTAATGTTGTATGCACACGTCATATTATGCACATTGTGGAATGCATTAGTAAGCTGTATCAGAAATCCGGATCCACTAAAATATAACTTGGTTAATATGGATCTTTCACAAAGTATAGGTTAACCCTGAGAAGCTCTGCAAATCATTTACCAATTACTCTGATGATTTCTTCAAACTCTATATTATTGTTGGCATTTCAATTCGCACCTTTGGAGTGTGGTTTGGAAACAGATAACTATGCATAGCTAGACTGCTCTTCAAATTTTGAGAGGAAGCTCCCTCTTTGCTGATTATGCGTAAAAAGAAATGTTAAACTACTTTCCAGTCTTTTTATTCTTAGCTTGAGAGCACGAGGTTATAAAACTCTTTGCGTCATAGCTGAGTTTTTCTCTAGTTTCGTAACTTCCAACTACAACTAAGCCTAAACTAATGACGCTTCTAACTTCTCAAGTAAATTCAGAGCAAGAGAGTTAGAAGTAAAAAGGAATGATCAATTAACACAAAGCTTAAACAAACTTGTTTCCAAAACACATCCAAAGACTTATTGTACTTTTAGATGTAAGTTGAAATAAAGATTATGAAAGAAAAACATGAAACAATAACACTAAAAGATTTTGAGACCATGGATCAAAGCAAGGTAGGCATAAGATTTATTTCCTCAAATTCCAACAGTAATAACACATCTAGGACAGTAGATTGTAGCAAAAGTAGTCATACAATTTACGATCAAACAAAATTACACATGAAAAAGTTGAACATATACTGAATAACAAAGTAGCAGGCCAAAATAAGCTCAAC
Organism: Sequoia sempervirens; assembly: GCA_007258455.2. Taxonomy (NCBI): domain Eukaryota; kingdom Viridiplantae; phylum Streptophyta; class Pinopsida; order Cupressales; family Cupressaceae; genus Sequoia; species Sequoia sempervirens. Next base: position 18,779 of record VDFB02142494.1, on the reverse strand, counting down.
GTTTTGTTATCACGAGCATGGTTAAGAAAATAATGAGCAAGGCTGCTCTTATTTATACACAAGCAAGGAGTAGGGAACCCTAAAATCTCCTTGCGTTAACAATTAGTCTTGCCAACATGCAAGCTTTATTTTTAAGTCTAAACAAAAGATAACTTAACAGTTAACTGGAATGCTAACATCAGTTAATTGATCTAACACTAAAGAAAACTCCAACTATACAATAGATAACTCCAAAGAATAGACATGCATGAAAAAAGGACAGCAAGTTAAACTCGGAAAAGACATCGAGTTAATTGTTGTTTTAAATTCCATCCTTGGAAAACGTTGCATGCCTCAACTGGTAGTACATTGATTGATAACTCTGGTGGCTCTGTAACTGGAGTGATGACCTCTGTTTCTTCTGCAGCTTTATGCTTTTGATGCTTTTCTTGATTTTTTTCAATGGAAGAGTATTGCATGGTGAAAACTGTGAAGTTTGACTGTAAACACGCCTATGTTTGGACAAATTCTATGCAAATGCTAAAAATAGCTTCGCTGATTTTTCTTTAGAATAAAGGAAGATTTTTCAAAAAATAGCTGAGGTTTGGGTTTTGTAGGCAATGTTGTTCTAAAGAGACCCAAATTGTTAGATTTTGAAAACGCTGATTTTTTCAAGAACATGCAAGTTCCCTTAAAAAGTAGAAGCTGCGAAGCAAAATTTTCGGAAAAAACTGAGGTTTGGATTTTGTAGATGATCTCGTTGTAAAGAGACCCAGATTGTTAGATTTTCAAAAATCTGAGGATTTCTTGGACATGCATGAAAAAGTAGATTTTCTTGAAAATTGTAAAATTTTCCAATCTTCAAGAGGATTGTAAAATAGAGAGACCCAGATCGATGAAAATTGGAAAAGATGACCTCCTATTTCTAAAAAGTGATGCCCTAGAAAAATAGATCATGGAAAAACAAGGTTCCGTGCTTCCAAATCTTGAATTCACGAAGAATGCTGAAAAATCACTTTGTTTGATCCTCCAAATCCTGTTGAGAGGAAAATGGTAGCTCTCTTCTTCTAAATGTCAACATGTAAATTATGAATAATGAATGTTCAAGGCTTTCTTTTGGAGATAAAAGCACTTTGCATGCAAAACCCTAGAATTTAGGAGTCCATGCATGAAGATAGAAACTTTGTTTGCACCTCCAACTCTGTTTGCATGAAAATTTGACCTCGTTTACTTCACTAAGGCGAATCCCTACTTTATAGCTGATTTTTCTCCAAAAAGCAATGCATGAATGAAAATTTGACTAAGGCATGAGCCTTTGGGCGCCCCTGGCTAGCTGGGGCGCCTAAGCTCACCAGTGTTAGCAAATTTTTCCTTGATTTTCAACTTTTTTTTTCTTTTTCGAGTCTCCGGTGAGTGGTACCCCCTGTTCGGACATTGTTTCTTGGCAATCTGTGAACAACTAAGACTGAAGGTCTATCAATCTAGCAATCTTGAGCAAGTCTGAGAAGAATGGTACCCTATGCCAGCCTTTATCACTGCGTTTGACTAATTTTTAGGATCCGAAGCTGAGTTGACGAAGAAGTTTCAACACATTTTTTTGTAACTGCTTGAAAAATATTCTAAGGCATGAAACCCTAGGCGCCCCTGGCTAACAGGGGTGCTTGGCTTTTCGAGTCTCAATTTTATCTTTTGATTTTCATTTTTCCTGTTTCCCGTGTTGTGTGCTTTGCCGGTTGCAATTGTGTTCTTCGTTTTGCACGCGTGATGAGCGAAGACTGGAAAATGGCCAATGCACTGAAAAAGGTGCCCTCCTTGAAAAAAAATGCATAAGCCTGCCAGACTTAAAATATTTTTCATGATTTTCAACTTTTTCTTCATTCTCGGTGTCCGTTCGAGCGTCAATTGCAAGTGTTTGACAGATCCTCTAAGCTGGCAGATAGAATTACTGCGGAGCTGGACTAAATTTGGGATGAATCTCTTGGAAGTGGCTAACCCTAAAAACTAGTTTTGAATGCCTTAATTTCTAGGTGCCCCTGGCCTGCAGGGGAACTTTTCTTTGCCAAACTTCACCATTTTTCAAGATTTTCAACTTTCGTTTGCCTTCTATTCATCGTTCGCCAGTCGTGTTCGCCATCTGTCGACTGTGCTCATTGTTTGCCGACCGTGCTCGCCATTCGGCGATCGTGCTCGCCGTCCACGTGCAACACCAACAGTAGCTGAAAAATGGGCTAAGGCATTGACTGCCAGGCACCCAAGGTCTCCAGTGTTAGAATAATTTTTGCAATTTTCAACTTTTTGAATTCCCCTCCTCTGTTTACTGTTTTTTGCACATATTTCTCTGTGGATTGATCTGTGCAGCGTTTGAGACTTAGATTTTGACACTTGGTAGCTAGTTGTCCTCCATTGATGGCCTCAGAGGTTCTAACTTTTCTTTTGAAAAAGCGAAATAGACCCACCAAAGAAAAACAAACTTTTTGACGATTCTGACTAGACTAGTGTGATCACAATGTGAAATCAACCAATCAAAATCAATTTGATCCCTTTCTGCAAAGATTCTATTTTTAGCCATTTTCCCTAAAAATAGGGGTTTGACATGCAAAATTTCAAAATTTTCCAAAATTCTGCGACCATCCTTTTGACAATAAACCCAGAAAAACCCTATGCTTCGTTTATTTTTCAGAAATTTCTAAAAAAAGAAAATAGTTATTTTTAGAAATTTTGACCTTTTTTTGACTTTTGAAGACCATTTTACAAGATTTTGACCATTTTTACCAAAATGTCTTAATAAAGCAAAAAATTTAATTTTGGGTACAACATTTGGCTCTGTCTGGGGACCATGTCGGATACTTACGGCATAGGAGAACCAAGAATCTCTGGATATTTCAGTGTAGACCAGTGTCTTATCAGTTGGGCATTAGAGTTAGGATCATTTCCTAATCACCTATCAAGAGACTACCTAAAAGAAATTACCTAGAACATGACAAAACTTTACGGAACGGGGAAAAACATTACGACATAATGAAAAACAAAAAGAAAATTACTACACCCCCAAAGGGATGAAGTGCTTTAGATATTGCCCGCTGTAAGGCAGGGAGAAGAGCCTTCCATTGATGTCGCTTCTGCCTGAAAGGCTTCACTTCTCTTCTGATGGGTATTGCAGGAGACAATTCCTCCGGGATGAAGATTCTCAAGTTTTTATATATCCAGGCAAAGGTACTCTTACAAAAGTCAGAATATGATACAAATGGGAAAGTTGATACCCCTAAGGCATTAGTTTTGCTGTCGTCCATCCTCGGGATGTTGAATGCTTCAAACCAATCAATCGAGTTCCAAACTCAGTTTCTATAATGCCATAGGTGATCTTTTCTGACCTGGAAATATCCTTTGATTGACTCATCGATCAGCTCTACATCCCCTTTAACACATAGAAATTCGATTCCCATGTCTTCGACATTTTGTAGGCCTAACAAAAGCTCCTTTTTTTCAGCTTCAGTGAATTTCAATTGTAGGCAATATGCAAATGGGTACAACTGTCCTTTAGGGGAGATGATCATTTCCCCTGCTTCTGAACCTGCAGTTGAACAATCCTTATCGAATTGCATTGTCCATAACTTTGTATCCTCTGTTAGTCCCTTTGCAGGAAAAGCAATGTTCTGGTCTTTAGTTTCTGACAGAGTCACATAATTACCAAGACCCATTTCTTGATATAGAATTTGGGCTACAGGGTCTGGGGATTTCACCACTATGAATCGGGATTTTGGCTCAAGTTCTATCTTGATTTTGCCCTCCTTTACAGGAATGGTTGTGGACGACCAATCTAACTGCATTGCACCACCAAGATCTTTGCAGAAACTCCGACTTAACAACATCCCGTAGCTGGTTGGAATGTTAGCCACTAGGATATTCATCATTAACTTTTTCTCTGGACAAGCTGCCAACCTTGAGCGTCCTTCAATTGTCCGACCAATGGCACCAACTTAGATTCAAGTGAATAACACTTGTCCCACGTCTTAGTGCATGAAAGTCCTAATGCATTCATCACTTGTAGAGGCATGACGTTGTCTGAAGCTCCTAAATCTATGATGCAATTGCTCAATTTGAATCCTCCTATATACAAAGATATATAGAATGGTTTAGGATTTTCTCTTGCTGGAACAAATGACTCGAGCAATGTAGGCTGAATTGAAGCCTCTTTCTTTACATATTGTATTATTTTGTCCAGCTGCTTAGGGTGATCACGAAGATACTCCAATTGTGAAATCTAACCTTGGTCTTCATCATGGAGTTTACAATGTCAAAATTTTCTAAAGACGGGTCTTAAGCAACTGCTTTAGCATTCTCTTGTGAATTTTTAAAAGTGGAAGTTGCAACCACTTCCTTAATTTTTTCTTTAGCTCTCCGCCTCTCTTCTTCCTTTTGCGCTTTCAAGTGCAGAGCACGTGTAAACACAGGCATTGAATGTCTTCCGTGATTTACTACAAGAGAGTAGTGGCGGGGGTCTTCTTTTTCTTTAATAATAGGTTCAAAGTATCCCGCAACAGAGTCACCATCGAAGTTGTCCATCTGTGGTAAGACAACATTCGAACTTGATGTAGAGACCAAACTTGAACTGGGTGCAGCATCAGTGTATCCCATGATCTGATTCATTCTTAAATTTTCAGGACATGTAGAACCGGTATGTGCATTAGTCTCATGTAAAGAACAAAATATTGCATTTTGTGCAACTTCAACTGTTTGTCTTGGTGGAGGTGCTGGCGACCGCGGCCTGCAATTATTGAAAGGCTGAAAATTATTTCCTTTCAGCTGGTATGGTTGCTGAGGTTGGTATTGTGGTGGTGGTAGTGCAGCATTTCATTGGCTACCTTTTGTAGCAGTGGATCTGCAAAACTATGAACTAGAAGTTTGATTGAGTCCATCTTGCCGGAGGTGATCATATTATCCTCCAAGTTGATGGCATGTTCTTACGCATCCATCAATTCTTTTTCTTTTGCTGTCTTGAGGAAGAAGGCTATCTCTGATGGAAAAGCATTTATGAAGCAGCTCATTAGAATCTCCGGTGATGGATTAAGTGTAGAAGAAAGTCTTGTAACAAGATGATTAAATCTCGCTACAAACTCCCTCATGGGCTCGTTGTACTCCATCTTTGAGTTTGCAAGTTGGGAAAACAACAAATGACTATCTTTAGCGGGCTTGAATGTAATGCCCAAAAAATTTTGCAATAAAATACAGCTAAGGGAAAAACACAAATTTCAAATTTCGATTACAACACACGACTAACTCACCAAACTTTGTCTCCAAGCACACAATTCAGAAAAAGGCATAACAACATTAGTTTTCAGTTAAGTAACTAAATTGCTTAGGCAACCCTAGCAGAGCTTCAAGAGAAGACAAGGGATTTACATCATCAGGGTAGGCTGGATTAGCTCTACAACTCAGCTTTCATCACAACTTAATTGTTTATTGTTTAGCAAATGGAATGAAATTCTAAGTCACGTGTGCACTTGTTTATGTTTGATAAGGATTGAGTAAAGCATACGTATCTATTATTCCTTAGTTGTTGAATTTATATATTTGTAAAACTTTAAAACCCTCACCAAAAAAATCAGAACCTAGAAGTGTGACATTTCATCAAACATCTATATTAAAACAAGCAAAACTAGTCCAGATCATTACACAATTTCATTATTCATATATGTCATAACATTATACGTATCCCTCATCATAATTATCACGATTCCTCTGGCTTGAAAACCCCACCAAAATCTCTTACTTTTCCTCACTAGCAAATCATGGTATTCTTCTCTTATCTTCTTAAACCATATAGTTATTATAATTTAATTGTGACTATGCAATGTAAAGGAATAAACAAAATTGGCATAGCATTGAGGGTTAAAATTAAGCTAATCAGAACAACTCAGCTTTAAGTAAAGTGAGTACTAAATTTCCAAAAGGTTCATTTCTATCTATATCATATAGGAATTCTTGTCAACATCTTCCAAAGACTCCCCTGCTCATGGATCCCTACCACCAATAAATAGTATGCCAGTGCACACATATAAACAAATAAAGAAATTAGAGAAGCTTTCTTGGAAATTTTTTTCGGCATGACCACTCCTAAAGAAATCCATAATTTATCAAAGTACTCACATGGCCTCTGATCATCCCATTGTCATAGTCCTTGTCTGGCAACTAAAACTCGATGCCTTATCTCTTGCTTACCTCACTTCCTATTGAGAATTGGGGACTGTTCCCAAGTTCTCATTTTGGCATAGGTAGGGAGGATTGTTGGCAAAGTTGTGGAGTTGGCATTACACCTAGCAATTACATTCATTTGAAAGTTCCTAAAGCCTTTTCCATGTTGGTGTTTCAATTCGCACCTCTAGAGTGCGGATTGGAAACAGACAACTATGCACAGTTTGACTGCTCTTCAAATTAGGAGGGGAAGCTCCCTCTTTTGCTGATTAGGCGCAAAAAGAAATACTAAACTAATTTCCGATCTTTTTATCTCAGCTGAGAGCACAAGGTTATAAAACTCTTTGCGTCGTAGCTGAGGTTTTCTCTGGTTTCGTAACTTCAACTACAACTAAGCCTAAATGTTGTACCCAAACCAAATTTTTTGCTTCATCAAGGCATTTTGCATGAAATAGTCTAAACCTTGCTAAAATGTTGTAAAACACAGTTTTGGGCAATATCAAGCATGGAGTTTTTGTCAATAATTTGTCAGTCAAAGTCAGTTATATTGAACAAAACCTGAAGCAGTGACTCAGAATGGAGCTTTTCACGATGGAGGAGCATCTCACGACGGCATTTCACATTGCACACGGTCATTTTAGTGATCGAAACAGAGTTTTTAGTGATCAATTTATGAAGATTTTTCAAAGGAAAAGTCAGAAAATGCAAGTATAGCCCAGGGGCGCCCAACTTGTTGGAGGTCAAGATCTTGTTTAAAATGCTCGAGCATATAGTCAATCTCTTCAGAATTAGTCTGGCTATCCGTCGAGCCCTCCAGCGAAGCTTTCCGAGACCCACAGCTCCGGCAAACAGCGACATAAGTTGAAATCCCTAAATTGTCAGATGTGAGAAACTTGTCCTTTTCAGGCAAAAGCGCGCCTCTAGCCTGAGGGCGCCCATCTTGAAGCAGGGGTAAATCCCGACAGTTTCGATGCCGGATGCAGTCAATTTGTTCACAACTAGTCTGCTTATCCGACGAGATATCAAGCGAAGTCATCCGACTCTCAGAGTTCAGGCGGCAGTCGTCCAAAGATCAGCTTAAAATGGAGTTTTCATGTTTTCTGAGCTTCTCCGTTTATTCCCAGTGCAAGTACAGGCCAGGGGTGCTGGTTTAAAGGACCCTTCAGATGGCAAAATTTGCAGACGAGTCTTCCTAACATCAGTAGTATTTAGCTCAACTCCGCAACGCACCATTCAGCTTGTCGATCCGACGTTCCGGTGGTCGTGGCGGAGATTCTACCAAGCACGTAATTTTACGGGCGGACCAACAAATGATTTTCAGTGTATTTCCACAGTTCAAGGGCGCCTAGCCTTTAGGCCTGTCAGATGAGCCCGTTCGCGTTCGAAGTCTTCACGACTATTGAGCGTTATCATTTTATCTTTCCAATGAGCCTAGCCGTCAGCCTTCAGGATTTGGCAGTCGCTCGTGCGTGCGAGGTCTTTAGTGTAATATTGTGAAGTGAGGACGTCCAGAAAATGGCTAAGTCTGGGAGCGGTAATTTTATTTAAAATACGCACTGGAGTTTTTGAGGTCTTAGAAGCAGTTTTCTTGCCTCGTCATCTCCAGAGACTTCTCTTGTAGGCTCTTCTGGCTGTCCGTTAAAACAGATTGTGCCTGAATCGGGTCATCCCAGCTCCAGATATCAGAGGTCAAAGTAGGGTATTTTGGTGAAAGTTCGACTTTCGTCAAAATGACACCAGTGCAACCAAGAGCCAGGGGCGCTTTTATTTTTGAGGCCCTTAACTCGGCTTCAGGTGTCGTGTATACAGTCGTTGGATGCAGAATGTCTCCAGTCACGCAGTGAGCTTCGTTTCCTGTCAGCAGGGTTCACCGTTCACAGTCGGCAGCCGTTTGAAGCGTCAGATGGCAGTTTGAGAAATGGCTAAGTCTGGAACCCGTAAAAGCAATTTAATCAGGGGCGCCTAATTTTTCAAGGGGTTAAACGATGGATTTTGCAGTAGTGTCTCCCAACAGACATTTCTTCCTTGTTCAGTAGGCTTTCCGATGAATTCTTCAGCTCAGTCTCAGCATTACCCAGTCACTCAGAAATCAGTGTTGAAATTGGCCAGTCGTGACTTTGCTGTAAACTATAAAATAGGAAGTTAATAAAAAGTGCAATATCTTGAGCAAATGGACGCCTATAAGCTAGAGTGATGACTTTTCGGAATCGGTGAAGTCCAACGGTGAAGCCTAAAGCTTCATTCAATTGTCAACTGGAGTTTCAAATATTTTGCATATTTTAGCATTGAGTGGCGATTTCTATTTTTGGCGCCTTTGCTATTGCATAATAAATATTTTATTATTATTTAGTTTTGAACTTCCAGTCAGTGGCAGTTCAACTGAAAGGGTCCAATTGAAAGGCTTCTATTTTCATCAGGGTTTTAAATCTTGCAGTTGTCAGATTGATGCGAATTTCATCTTCTTTAAGCATGGCACCATCTTCATTTATTATTCACAAAGCTAAAGAGAAATTCGTTTTTCTTAAGAGAAATTCATATTTTTCAAGCAAAATTCGTTTTTCTTCATTCACAAGGCGTATTTTCAAGGGAGATTCGTATTTTTCAAGGCAATTCATATCTTCAAAGTCAAAATTCGTTTTTCTTCAACCAAAAGGCGAATTTTAGCAAACCAAAGGCAAATTCTTCATCAACAATCATTGGCGAAGACATCAAAACATTTTATTTGCAGGTACAAGTCAGAATTATCAGCAGACTTCAGACAAGATGGCGATTTTAGCAGAAGCAGAGCACTAAAAACTTCTTTCTTCTGTCTTAAATTCTTCTATTTCTCCTTAAATTCTTTCGCATGTTTGAAGAATTGGCACTTTGGCAAAAAAATCATCCGGGTTGATTCATAGCTTCCTCGAAAAAACCCATGTGCCGAATTTTTTCAGAAAATTTACTCCAGAGCATCAGCTCGAGGCTCTAATTTTCTCAACTGAAAATTCCTTGCATGGTCGAGTAGAAGTCAAATTTTCGTAAATCTGACATTCTGGGTTGTCTTAGAATCTTCTTCTGGACAAAACCCATATCTCAGATTTTCGCCGAAAATAACTCTTCGAAGGGCTATTTTTAGCCTCAGCAAGCTATTTTTAGAAGGTTTTCCGTGAAAAAATTGTCGTATAGCCATGTTCACAAATAACAAAGTAGTTTTTCGTGAATACAAGAAATACAGATCGAATTCAAGACCAAATCGGTTCCAATTCATGACTTCATCGAGAAGCCGGTGACCGACGGTATCGCTTCGTGATGAGATAATGGCCATCACTTCAGTCACGGAGCCGCCAAAGTTACCAGTCAGTAAAATGCTAGTATGCGAAGACTGCCAAGATTGCTCAAGTTGCTGCCATTCAGATGCCGATGCAGTTGACAGCCTCGTTGAGGGATTGATTTGCTCGAGATCACAACCAGTAGACTTCAGTTTCTCACCTCTCAGGATAGACATTACACACAGGAGTTAACTTGGTGTTACCCTTTCAAGTTAACTGGCTGTCTCACCTCATGCATATCTATTCTGAGATTCACCTTGTTTACTTGGAGTTTCTTTTAGGGTTTTTCGTTAATTGATGGTAATCTTCCAGTTAACTTGTTTTCAATAAGGACGCGTACTGACAATTGTCCATTTTAGATTAGATGTTTCGGGTTAACTCCACGGTAGTTTCCTGCTTGACTGTGATAGTTTACTTCATTAGGGTTTAGCAAAGAAATCTTGCATGCATTGCAAGACTGTAGATGACTCAAGGTGATTTTAGGGTTCCCTACACCTTGATGTATATAAATAAGAGCTTTTGCTCATTTGTAAATAACTTTGCTTGAGAGAGAAATATATGTTGCGCCTACCTTGCCCTCAATATTGCTCTTTTGGTATTTGTTCACGTGTCTTCACTATTTCGATGAATTGTTATGCCACATAGGGTTTCATGCAATTGTGATGGTGGATTCTTTATGTCTTGTCAATCTTTTATCATTTCAATCAAGTGTTATGCCACATAGGGTTTCGTGAGATTGTGATGATAAAATCGTTTTGTGAAGTCTTTACTACTTTGATCAAGTGTTATGCCACACAGGGTTCCATAAGATTGGCGTGGTAAATTCCTCCCATAGTTAGATAAATCTGTTTGAACATCTTTATCATTGAGGTCAATTGTTATGCCACATAGGGTTTCGAGAGATTGAGATGATAAATCTGTTTGTGAATCTTTATCATTATAGTCAAAGGTTATGCCACATAGGGTTTCGTGAGGTTGTGATGATAAAGGCTGTTTTGTGAAGACTTTACTATTTCGATCAAGTGTTATGCCACACAGGGTTCCATAAGGTTGTCTTGGTAAATTCTTAAATCTGTTTTGTGCCCAATAAGCTTGTTTAGATTGAGATGATAGCTTAAGCCTACCTTGCCTTCAAGCAGAGAATCTAAACTCGCTTATCGCCCAATAGTCAACCTCGCTCCATTTCCTTTATGCCTCGCTTTCTTGAGGAACTGGATAGATTTAAAGTAGTTAGCTTAGTTGTAGTTAATGATCCGCTAAAACCAGAAAAATCCTTAGCTGCAACGCTCTTGGTTTCTTAACCTTGTGCCTCTTCCAGCCGAGAACAAAAGATAGGACTTATTTTCTTTTTCCTATGCATTCCAGCACAACGAGGAGCTTCCTCCTAATTTGAAGAGCACTCATTCCGTAGTGTACATAGCTGTCCGTACAAACTTGCACTCCAGAGGTGTTAGATTTGACGCCAACACTAAACTAATGACGCTTCTAACTTCTCAAGTAAATTCAGAGCAAGAGAGTTTAGAAGTAAATATGGAATTATTGATAAACACAAAAATTAGATAAACTTGTTTCCAAAACACATCCGAAGACTCATTGTACTTTCAGATGTAAGCTGAAATAAAGTTGATGAAAGCAAAACATAAAACAATAACACTGAAAGATTTTGAGACTGTAGATCAAAGCAAGGTAGGCATAAGATTTATTTTCTCAAACTCCAACAGTAATAACACATTTAGGACAATAGATTGTAGCTAAAATAGGCATACAATTTACGATCAAACCAAATTACACTTAACAAAGTTGAACATATATTGAATAACAAAGTAGCAGGCCAAAATAAGCTCAGCGTTTTGTTATCACAAGCACGGTTAAGCAAATAATGAGCAAGGCTGCTCTTAATTATACATAAACATAGGAGTAGGGAACCCTAAAATCTCCTTGTGTTAACAACTAGTCTTGCCAACATGCAAGATTTATTCCGATGTCTAAACAAAGATAAGTAAAAGTTAACTGGAATGCTAACATCAGTTAACTGATCTAAAACTAAAGAAAACTCCAACTGTACAATAGGTATCTCTAGAGATAGACATGCATGAAAAGAGGACAGTGAGTTAAACTCGGAAAAGACATCGAGTTAACTACTGATCTAAATTCTATCCTTGGAGGACGTTGCATGCCTTAATTGGCAGTTCACTGATCGACAACTTGAGCAATCAGGTCCTTCAGAAAGCTATTAACTGCCTCTGCGTCAAGAACATTGATACTCTTCAGAATGATGAACTGTCTCTGCAACATCTCTTCACCATCCGCAATCAGATTTAGAAACTCACTTCTCCTTTCAGTTGCTTCATCAAATTGCATTGACATTGCTGCAACTTGACTCAACTTGCAATCAACAGGATCGCCATTGAAATTACTACGGATAAGGTTTTGAAACTCCGTCTGTACAGATAACAGATAACAGATTTTGTGCTAATCCAGGGATATGCAACACACCATTAATCCTTTTTATTCTACCATCAGGAAACCTGATTTTAACTTTACCACGACTGGAGGGCTGCTCTTATTTATACATGCAAGAAGCCCTAAAAGGTGGAAGCAATGAGGCAATTTTTTTAGAAAAATTGTGAGATATGGGTTTTGTAGGCAATCGTGTGCTGAAGAGACCCAGATTGTCTGTTTTTCGAAAAAATGAGTTTTTCCTAAAAAAGATAGATCCTCTAGAAAAATGAAAGCCACAAAATCTATTTTTTTGGAAAAATCTAGGACATGGGTTTTATAGCCAATTTTGTGCTGAATAGACCCAGATTGTCAGTTTTTTGAAAAGAGTGTTTTTTCAAGAAACCCTAAAAAATAGGGCTAGAAGCTTGCATAAAAAAGTCGCCAATCTTCAAGAGAAATGCCAAATAGAAAGACCCAGATCAATGAACTTTGGAGAAGATGACCTGTTTTTGAAAAATGATGCGCTGGAAAAATGGATTATGGAAAAGTGTTCTTCTGTGCAACTTGTACTCAAATCTATGAAGAACTCTGAAAACGCTCTTCGTTTGATCCTTCAAATGCTGTTGAGAAGAAAATTATGTGTTTGCCTCTTGAAGTCAACCTGCAAAATAATGAATGGATGCCCAAGTGCTTCTTAAATAAAGTTTAGAGGTGAAAGAAGCAGTTAACTCTCAAAAACCCTAAATTTAGGAGTCATTTTGTGAAAATATCTGTTAACTCAAAGAATCCCTAAAAAATAGGGTGGCCAAAGCATGAAGACGTTTTTGAAAAATTTCTAACTCAAGATGACTTGGGCGCTTCCTTGAGATAAGGCGTCCAAGTTTGCAGTGTTCGAAGAAATTTCTAAATTTTCAATTTTCATGCATCTCCAGTGACTGATACCCCCTGTTTGAGCACTATTTTTCGGCCAGTTTGAAAACAATTGAAGCTGAAAGTGAATTGATTTGGCAAGCCTGATCAACTTTGAGGAGATTGATACCTCACACCAGCCTTTGATCTCGTGCCTGACTGCCTTTTATTCTGGGCGCCCCTGGCTGACTGGGGCGCTTTGCATCATCAGAGTTAGTAAATTTTTAAGATTTTCATCTTTTCTTTGATAAAATGCCTCTGTTCAATCTTTGACTCTGAATGTCTGATAGGTCTTGTGAATTGGTTGACGGAGTCGTTGAAGAGTGTGATCAAATCGGAGAAGGATCTCTTGGAGGCTGTGAATTCTAAAAAGTGGTTTTGAGGGTTCAAAAGTCTGGGCGCCTCTGGCTAGCAGGGGCACTTTTGTTTGCCAGACTTGACCATTTTTTTGTGATTTTCAACTTTTTCAATTTGTCTCCCGTGCTTCATTTCCCGTTCGATCTGCAATTGTCGTTGATTGATGAATCTCGTGGTCAAGCTGCGATTTTCGATGGAAATCCTGAAGAATTACGGAAAGAATGATCACTTTTGCAAACCCTAACAATTTTGAGGGCTCAAAATTCTAGGCGCCCCCAGCTAATTGTTGTGCCCATGTGTGTAGAAGATAGAAAATTTTAATAATTTTCACTTTGTCCTAATGACGAAACCCCTTAGTTTGATCCACAATTCTGGTCCTTTGATTGCTTCGTTGAACCTACTAACGGACTTGTCGCGAATCCTGATGAAATGTGAGGACCTTTTGGAAGTTGTGAAAGCTAAAGACTGCATTTGATGGCTCAAAAAGTTGGGTGCCCTTGGCTAGCAGGGGAACTTTTATGGTGGAGACTTAGTCAATTTTAAATTTCTTAATTTTCTTTGACTTTCAGCATTTTCCGTTTGATCTTCGTTTGTGGGCATTTGACGGATCTTGTGAATTGGATGTTGGACTCATTGGAAAGCCTGCAAAATCATGAAGAGGACCCTTAAAACTGCAAACCCTAATAACTACCTTTGAACCCTTGAAATCTTGGGCGCCCCTGGCTAGCAGGGGCACTTTTGTGCTCCAGTGTAAACCATTTTTCAAAGATTTTCAACCTCCTCGAGCTTCGCGTTCACTGTGTCGTTGATTGCGTTGAGTGTGTTTATTGTTGTGATTGCTTTCTGTTGGTGTACATTTTATCATCCACCTAACACACAGAATAAAATGTCCAAAGACACTCTATCCTCTCTTGAACAAAATCACCGCGTATGCTAAGATTGCGAGAAGATCATATGGCAACTCCAAGGTTTCTTTCGTCAGGTGATGACATGTGGATAAGCTCTGGGCGTTGTGATATGCTAGTAATACACAAAGGGACTTACGCTAAGAAATTCTTCACAAGTTTAGGACTTAGACGGATTTAACGTTAAATGTTACTTCTTTTGGGATTTCAAAAAAAAAAGTTTAAAAAGATAAGGGTTAAGAAGTTCTAATCTACTCCTAAGAATTCAAGAGACAGTAAAGATTAGGTGAAACTGGTAACCACGCTTTGCTTTGCCTCTCTAAGACAACTACACAAAGTGGGTGCAATCTTCAAGGGGTGTGATTATAATTTTCATGTCTTGAACAATACTCATCCAAACTGAAGTTAATCATCCACAATCATAAGCTCAGGCTAACTTTACGCATTGAACGAAAATCATCCATTCAAAGAAAGTATGAGCAAAGTTTCACCATAAATCTATACTATCAAATCTTGCATTCATCTAACATACATTCAAAACAAATTCTATTCTAATTCTAATCTAATGTTGAAGAAGATATGCAACCTTGCAAACCACTTGACAATAAAAGGGATTCAAAGCAAATCATGCATAAGAGCTTTTATTATCGGAAGTAGCAATACGTAACAATCTCATACACTTTCTTCACACTATGAAAATGAGAGATCAAGAGTTTATATAGAGTTTTTGAGAATAAATGAAAGGCCGAGATCAAAACAAATTAACGGCCGAGGTCAAGACATATCAATCCTAATTAGGGTTTCCAAAAATAACATCATCATGAATTGCATGAAAGACAAGTGGCGCCTGGAGCTATTTTCAAGGAAGTGTGTCCCTATCCTCTCGGGCTGTAGTGTGTTCAATGAACCTGGACATGATCGGGACGACCTCTTCCATCGTGACCTGTGGCAGCATGTTTATCCTGAATTCCAGCCCGTCCAAGTCTTCAGCATATCCGGCAAAGGGACTTGTTGATGTGATTTTCGTGACCGCACCAAAAACAAAATAAAGTTTCTGACAGATACTCTATCCTCTCTTGATCAAAGTATTCCGCATGCTAAGATTGCAAGAAAGTTCATGCATTCAACTCCAAGGTTCCTTTATGCAGTGGATAGTCTTAGTTAGTTCGTTGTGATTTGCTGGTATTTCAAGGGGACTTACAGAATTGTTCAACGGTGGAGAAAGGAATTCAAATGCTCGAAAGGTTTGTCTATAAAGTTCTTGTTTCCTAAACTAACCAGAAGGTATTGAATGTAAATGATGCAAGGATAAAAGATGCTATGGACTAATCTATGCGTGGGAGGTGGAGATCAATTTTCGCAAGCCTCAACCAGATTCCGCTTTGCCTCACTTCGGACAGCATCCATAGAACTAGTGCAATCTTCAAGGGGAGTAACTAAAGATATTCAGATTACAATTCAACAATGAAGACACCATCACAACGACGCATACCAACATGAAGATCGTAATTGAAGTTAAGTCCACAAGTTTCTAGTTGACCACGCAAGGCGAACTAACCATCAGCGAGCCACTAGTGGTATGGATAGACAAAGTTTGTTCAAATTAAAGACCACATTCTACAGTTACTAACTACTACTACTTGCATGAAACAACATCTATTTACTTTACTCTAAAATCCTACTTGAAGTAGAAGGACGAAGAAACCTTGCTAGCTACTCACAACAAAAGACGAGATCATCATCAACGGAAACTCTTTTTATTGAGAGAGTGTTCACAACAATTTCTTACAAAGTTTTCAAAGGAAAAAATTTCCTTCTTCTTCAAACTATCCTATCAATCTATACTAAGCTATCTCTAAGCTATCACCTAGCTGTCTCTCTATTCTAATCTCTGATCTAATGTCTAATCTCTACTGAGGTACAAATGAGGGGGGGATGCCCCTTTATATAGCTGGCCAAGTCCAATGGACGACTCAGATTACAATCAGATGGACGGCTCAGATCGAGCCACATAAGCCCTAACCCTAAAAAGAGGAGTGGAGTAATAAATGAACAATTAATGTCCACCATCCTCTAGAAGATTCCGTCTGGAATCGCGTTCACACTATTCTTCTCTAACTGCAAACGTCCTGAGTTCGGTCAACACTGCTTCAACTTCTTGGATTGGTACGATAGGCACGTTTTCAATCTGAAACTTCAAGGCGGCAACTTCTTTCTCGTGCTTGATGATGATTTTCCTCCTTGATGTTGTTCTTCAACTTTGAAGTACTTGCTTGGGCTTCCATTTTTTTTTTTTTCAATCCTGAGCTTTGAAAACATTTCTTCCTTGCCACTTGAGTTGGGCACATACTAGGTCTCAACACTTAGCCATTTCTTACAACTTTTCTTCCTTCATGATTTTATCATCTTGGACTATTTGTTTTCATTACTTCAAATCACCGTAGTCTTTGGCCTTGTTCACCCTCAAGAAACAAGCATGAGAAGAGCATCAAACACTTCATAATACAAATTCATTCTTTATTTTATGTTACGCTTAAATTGCACCCTCTGATGTCATTGTAAACGCTCGCCTATTCTAAATGTTTTGGTAACACTTCTTCATATTTAAAGAGGAGGATGTCCCTCTCATTGAGCAATGCTACAGAAGGAAATGTAACCTAAAGTTCCTATCTTTTTATGTCAACTGCTAGACACATGGGTGCACAAACACAATGCCAGAGTTGCTTTTCTCTCCTGGTTTCCTCGCAGATCTCAACGGCGACTAATCTAGTTTATCTATCCAATACCTTCAAGGTAAATAGAGCATGAGGGTAAAGAAGCGGGAATGGGTTGGTTGGATCACCTGAATTCACTGTCTCCTAAGAATATGACCGAGGCTCTAAACTCTCAGGTATACACTGGGATAAGGTTGGTACAAGCAAACACTCTTTATGGTAAACTAGATCTGAGACCTACCAAGGAGGAGGAGGGACTCCTACCGAGGTATGGACTCTAGGAAGAAGTTTACTTATAAACAAACACTTTTACGATGCCTCGCCGCAAATGAAATAAGTTAAGGAGTGAGGACTCCTCATCCAAGTATAGCTTGAAGTTAATACATTAAACAACAACGAATCAGAGCAACTGCTAATAACAAATATCCGGCGAGGAAAGGGACTATCCGGTGAAGGAATGAAAACAACGAAGTTATTAGGTTAAGACGTGAATCAGCCATGTCCCCAATACCATACAAACACTAAATAAAATAGATATCAAAATTATAAAATTTCAATTTAAATATTATTATAATAATATTATATCATAAGATAAAAACAAAATACATATTAAAATTATAAATATTAGTAATTTAATTATAATTCTCACAAGATAATATTATAAATATAAATATTAAAATATAAAACAATTTAAATATTGTAATCATAATAGAGAATAAAATTAATATAAAATACACAAATAAAAAGTATGAAATAAATAACAAAATATAAAATATAATAAATAGATAACAAATAAAATAACCGATATAAAATAATAAATATTTAAATAGGATATACTAAAAGCAATCATAACAAGCAAATGATCCTTATTAGTAACCGGTAAAAGGAATGTCCACTTGCAAAGGACACAACACTTGGAAAAAGCGGGTACCAAGGATGACATGAAAGGTCATGTCTTTTGAGACTCGATCAGATATATAAGACAAATAAGTCAAACAAGAGAGGCATGGGATTAGGAAGGGGAAAAAGAAAAGGAAAGTTCATAAACAACGAGCAGATATATATCAAATAGTGGAATTTTAGAACAGCAAGTTAGTATACTGGTTTTAGAATTAACTTCCAGAATAGTAAGTCAACATATTTACGATAGGATGGAACTTCAGAATAATAAATTAATATGTTTGGAGGTACAACATTTATATGGGGAAATAGATATACATCAGGAAGGAATAGAATAATAAATAAGGAAAGGGATTTAGGCAGTAATTATTATACCCGGTAGGAGATATAGACCAATCTAAGGAAGTAAATGATAGGTTTTGAAATAGACACATATATATTATATGTGAATAACTAAATATCTTATATATAGAGATAAGTAAATATATATATATAGAAAACATGTATATGTAAAGGTAATTAGATTAACTAATAATAGATATATATATATATATATATATAGGAACATATAGATAATATAAATATACAATAATAATACTTGTAGTAATTATTATGCCTTAAAAGTAACGATGACTATTTAATATAGACATAAGGAGTTTATGTATATTTATGAATTGTCCTCATCCTATAATCAATCCAATATAGGGTTGAAGGAGGCGAGTAAGGAATCAGAAAGGGTGGAGAGATACAACAACTCAAGGTGATGTATTCACTTAGCAATAATATTTAGCATATTTTGAATATAAGAACTAGATATTGTTAATTTGATTATTGATATAATGACATCCTTTAATCTTATCATAATGAGAATTATCATAGGAAATGATGAACTTAAAGAAGCATTGGTAAATGAAAATATATTTGATTATAGGCATGAAATAAATTTTGGATGAATGCAAATATATCTGATTGTTTAAAGATTGTCTACTATGTGCTTGTAAAACTATTAGGATGGACGAAACATGGGTGAAGTTGGATTGCCTAAAAACCCCACTTTCAGCCCCTTAGGCCCT
>VDFB02142493.1:0-19591 GCA_007258455.2 Sequoia sempervirens | reverse complement strand
AAAATGTACAAGGCGTGCCGGGAATGAATGAAGTTGATAAAAAAATTCCTCTCCACTGGCAATCAACAAAATTTTCTAAGGCAAAGTTTTCAAAAGTGCAAGAGGATTTTAAAATATTTTCTAAGGAAAATTATTTTTTTCCTTGAAAAATATGCCTAGAACTAAGATGATAAAATTTTTCGAGGCAAGCAACTTTTCTCAGTGATGGAGTCAAAGATGATGATAACGCAAGGTGATTCAATTTTTCAAAAAGTCAGAGCAACACAAAGTGATCACGGGCGAAGAACGAGTTTAAAATGATGGAAATAATATATTTTTCTAAGGTTCAAAATTCGAAAAATTAAATGAACCCGTTCGTTGGGTACCCATGAATTCGAGACATTCTGATGAAAATTTTCTTCTGGGTACTGGACGTTTGCGATGATGAATGGATATCCAAATCTTTCAAGCTTCGCCGACACTTTTTCAGTGAAGAATTTAATCAGTGCTCGAATTGTGGATTTTCCTAAGGGGGAATTTTAAATTTTCTAAGGCAAATTTGAATAAAATGAGTTTTCAGAGTGAATTTTCTTCGAACGATGAATCTAAAGGGAATTGCCTAGATGATTTTGATTAAACTCTTCGAAGATGAATTTTCCAGAGCAGATGATGAAGTTAAAAATTCGAATTCAAGTGACAGAGCTCCGGCTGGTGAGTTAAAAGAAGATGAATTAAATCAAATTTTCAAAAGCAAAATCCAGAACGCCAGTCAAAGTCAAGTTTCTAGAAGAATAATATTCCCGACGACTGGAGACAAGTGTCAGAAACACCAGAGAGGGAAAATTCGAATTCTTTAAGTGGAGTAGTGGAGTTTAATGGCACTGGCTAAAATTAACGTCTTCTAGAATTTGAATTTTAGCTATAAAATGAGCAAGTTTTTCACTCACTTTCACAGCTGAGAAAGGCGAATTTGCTAAGTCTAAGTGAGTTGCTGAAGTTTGAAAGAGTTCGAATTTTGCTGAGGAATTGAGTTTGTGCTGAGAGAAGGCGCCTTGAGTTTGCTAAGAGTTGAAGAAGACGTCTTGAAGTTGCTTGAAAGAGGTACGCCATTGCTAAAAGCTTGAGAAGTACGGCCTTGCTAGTGTTGAAGTTTGAAATCTGATGTGCTTAGTTGAAGTTGGACGCCTTGTATTGAGTTGAAATATTGGGAACTTTAAAAGTACGGACTTGCAAGTGTGAGATTGCTGATTGCTGATACGAAGTGGTTGAAGTTGAAATTGCTGATTGCTGATTGTGAAGTAAAGTTGTCAAAGTTCACTTAGAAATCTGCTCTAAGTGTCGGAATTCAAATTTATTCAAGGAAGAAGCTGAGATGGCTGAAGCAAGGACAACCGGAAAGGACAATGGTGCCTCGAGACAGGCTACGATCAAGAGGCTCAACAAAACATTCATGCCAGAGTCGAAGTTTATTTCAAAGCTGGGCAAGTTGACAGACACCAATTTGGGCTCCGTCAACTTGGAGGCCTTCAAGAACAGGTTGTTTGGAATTGGAAGTCATCGGGCTTCGGTCACTTCGCACAACATCGTCCGAAGTGGACTATATGCAGCTGCTGGTTTTCCGCCAGCTATTCAGTGCTCAAAGCTTATAATGGAGTGCGCTAACTGCTACGAGAAAGAACACCGGTCGATCACGTCACCAGATGGCCAAGTGCTTGCCAACCTCACTCCGGCAGCCATTGGTGAAGCTTTCGGGATCCCGGTGCATAGAAACATGATTTACAAGTCCAGGGAGCGAGCGGAGCGGATGTATGCTTCAGCTTTCGAGAGATGCATGGATACAATTAACACTCACTGGATGAGCACTCCAAAGCCATCTCGTGCGAAGTTGCCAAAGCAGTTCATAGCAGAGGACCTGAAACAGGAGTACTGTGATCTCATCATGATGCTGAGCAGGGTAGGTGGTTGCCCTCAGTCTTATATTTTTGAGCCGTGGATGTTTTATTACATCAACCTGGTGTTGGAAGGCAAGGATTATGTCAATTGGGCTGAGATGATCAGCGATAACATACATGAGCAACTCCTGAGCCTAAGGAGGACTAAAATGTTCTACATGAGCTCCTATCTTGTTTGCATGTTGGCACGAATGACGAGGTACAGAGGGATTTCTTACAAGGAACCCGTCGGTTGTGGCTCCCATCAATTCAAGATTCATGAGGCGTGTACACAGTTGCACCTGTCGAGCACAACCCACTACAAACGTGTGAACGATTCATTCACCATGTACATCACGAGGCTACTTCAGGAGAGATTACATCACAGAATTTCTAGAGATGCCCAGGAGCTGATTGAGAGGTATGGGTGCTGGTTTATACAATTTCCGAGATTTTCATACATTAGGCTGCAAGGATTTTCTTCATACCCATATAGGCTGCCTAAGTACCCAACCGATAAGATAATAATGCTAGAGGTAGCTAGACAGTTGCTTGCCTTTGACAAAATCCAGAAGAAGAAGAAGAAAGGAGGGATAGAGTTTCCAATTGTGATGGGCAACTCGGATGAGGTGTGTCCGTCGATACAGGCAGCTAGAGAAGCTGAGAGTGAGCTTCAGTTTTACCACTTGGCATATCATACAAGCCAACAGCATTATGACCCACACCATAACATCAATTGGGTTCTGTCGGAGGAGTTTAAACATAAGGCCACCATTGAGGATTATTGGGCTGATGCAGTTGATGAAATTGAAGTAAGGAAAAGGATGTTTTCTGCTGTCGACACTGATCGTGTGGAGTGGTGAGGGTAGTTCCAAATTCCCACCAAGTCACGGTGATATGGACGTGTAGTCCACCGATTACGCAAAATTGTTCGACACTCCACCTCCGCTTCATTATCGTCGAGCCCAGGTTGCTGGATCTCGACACTCTTTCCATCCCGCCAGACATTCACCGTGGCATGGGTTGATAGGCGTAGTGAGCAGATTGAAAGCGTAGGTCAATTTGCCTTTGACCTGGCTAAACTTGATGGGGAGATCACAGACACCCACCCACGTGAAGGAAGAAACAGACACACGCAGGTCCGTAGTCCGTAAAGAAGAATAAGCTCAGCTGCAGCCTCCACGAGTCACAATGGCAACACCCTTGGAGACACGTTCTCCAAGCATACAGGAGGTGTCTTTATTTGCTGATCAGAGAATTGCAATGAATCAGGTACCAGAGATACAGGATGATATTCAGCCTCCACGGAGAGAGTCAATTGGCCAGAGTGCCAATGTACCTGTTAGGATTGATCAGCATGATGATGAGGGGACTATTACTGACCCTCAGTTTCAGCAGGAGTTAGAGGCAGCCATGAACGATGGCGATGATGATGATATAGTGTCAGGTGACACTCAGCCACTCGAGGACAATGAGCCTCGCCAGAATGAGGAAGAAGTGGAACAGGTTAGAGAAGTCGAGGCACAGGAGCAGCAGCCCTTTGATATACTATATGAGGTGCCCTATTGGCTTAGAGACAGAATGCGAAGAAGCCCGAGTGAGGAGATTGATCCAGCCAGCTTGAGATGGAAGAATTTTGAACCTGGACGCTGCTCCTCCAATCAAGAAGGCAAGAAAGTTTTCAAAGATCTCCACGGATGAGGATGGATCTCGTACTCTTCACGTTGCTGTCCCACGAGTCGAGTGTGATCGGAATGAAGCAGCTCCTGAAAATTATGTGGTCACCACTCTTGACTTGGGACGCCCTACTGGTGCTCAGATTGTTGGGGAGTGTGATAACTCCTTCCTTGCCCTCAAAGATAGATTGTTCAAGAAAGAAGGAAAATATAAGAAGTTGAAACGAGAACACAAGGCGTTAGTTGGATATGTTCAGCAGTTGTCTCGTTCTCGAGGGCAGGATGTACCAGTGATAGAGCCTCCAGCAGATATTCCTAGAGAGTCGATCAGTGGCTTGGTAGAGTTGGGGAGGATGGCACAAGAGGCAGACAAATGGGTCACAGGAGTTCGTGCTGAGACAAAGAAGTTTATGGAGGACCTTGCCTCTGCCTTTCAGCAGGCTTCTTCTATTTTGACACGGATGGATGCGGTGGATCATGCTTGGGGCGATGCTTCCATCTATCAGAGTAAGGTGATCCACCGTCTTGAGGTGTTGAGGCATGTGCCATTGCAGTTGCTGATTGATGGAGGTGTCATTCGTGCTAACGACCCATAATGATTTCTCTATGGCCTTTTCGGCTATCACAGTATGCGGGTTTTTCCGATGTAAAGACAAAGCGGATTCAAATAGATACATAAGGCTATGGCCAACATCATAGATGGAGTTCAGAACACTTTCGAGGCCATATTTGCTAGGCGGCTGAGTCCAGATGAGATAAGTTTTGATAATTTGAGGGGTTTGTTGGTTCCCTTCTTCGCAGATGTTAAGACCTTCGCATGTGATGACTTTTGAAAATACCGCTACATTCTCTCCACTTTGATCCGTAACACGCAGGACTCATTAGCTGCTTGGAGAAAATCTTGTACGAGGCACGAGCATTCAGTCACGGTGTTAGAGTTTCAGTTGGATTGTGTTCCGCCTATTTCAGCTCATGAGGTTGAGGCCGTACTTAGCAGATTTGTTGAGTTGGCAGTCAGAGAGAAGGCCAATGGGAACACGCTACTGGATGAGGATCTTCTAGAAGACTGAGTATGGAGCATTTATTGCATTTGCTATTTTGGGAGTGAGTGGGAATCTTTGATTCATTTAATGTACCACTCCCTATTCTGGCAGTTTTTAGGGTTAGGGCTGAGGTGGCACGATTCTGGCCACTCTATTGATTGTAACCCTAGCCGTCCTTTGGGACTTGGCTAGCCATAAAAGGGGGAGTCCCCCTCATTTGTAACATAATCAGAATATTAGAAGAAAGTTAGAATCAGAGTAGACATTGAGAGAGCATTAGAGCTAGATAGTGTAGTAGAGCATTTTGCATAATTTGGAGAAGAAAGAAAGTTTTCCCTTTGAAAACTTTTGAGGAGATTGTTGTGTAACACATTTTATGATAATAGATCTTTTCATTGATGATGGAATTCGCCTTGTCATGAAATGCTAGCAAGGTTTCTTCTTCCTTTCGTATCCAAGTAGATTAGATTCATGCAAGTAGCTTACTTCAGTGTGTGGTGTTTCATTGAGATAGCTTCGCTTTATTCCATACCACTAGCGGCTTGTTGATGATAAGTCTGCCTTGCGTGGTCAACTGGACATTATCTTGTGTTTAACTTCGGTTATGGCTTACATACTTATATGCGTTGTTCTGATGGTGTACGTATGTTAAACTATAACTTGAACACCTTTCGCTATCCCCTTTGAAGATTGCACCGATTTTGCTGAGGCTGTCCGACGGAGGCTAGGTGAAATCCGGTTGAAGTTTATTGAGACGAAGCCCCACATACCCTGCATTTAGAATAGAGTATAAATTTCTTAGGCCCTTATCCCCTTTACTTTCCGTACTTTCTGATTAGTTTTAGGAGAGAGAGCACATTGCCAAATCATACACGTAAGAATTCCCCTTCAATATCATACATTAGCTGCTGACTGCAAGAAATCTGGACAATTGTGTAAGTCCCCTCGTACGAACACAGCAATACACATCAACCAAACTGGGTCTATTCGCACTAAAGGAACCTTGGAGTTGAACATGCGAACTTTCTCGCAATCTTAGCGGATGGAATACTTTGATCAAGAGAGAACGGAGTAGCCCAAACTATTTTGTTCTGCTGTTTGGTATGGTCACAAAAATCACATCAACATTACCTAATCTCCATGTTTTGATCTGCAAGGTTGATCTCTGGATCTGATAAAATTTATCATTTTTCTCTAGCACAACTTTGCTCTCTTCATAACTTTTCATCATGGGCACATTTAACAGTTGAGAAACAAATTTTCGTGACTTAGCTTTTCCTCCACCTCTCCACTTTGTCTTGGGCGCAAATGAGAGGAGTTTATTCAATTTCCTCATACTTAGAACAATTTTCAATCATCAAACCTCCTTATGGGTGCATTTGATATTTGTCTTGTGGATTTTGCATGCCTTAGCAATTTTTTGTGGTCCTGTTCTTCCTTGGGCATATATGATCCCTTGTGTCTTATGCTTCATCTTCGACGCCTTGGAGTTTCTCATGTAACTTCATTCATCTTGTGCCTTGTTCCTTAGGTGCATTTGAGAGGTCCTGTTTCACATTCAACGCCTTAGAGATTTTCAAACCACCTTGGTCTTGTTTGGGCGCATCTGGATAGGTGTTTTGCCATTTCTCATGCCTTAAGAAAAATTCCAACTTTTCCATGATCATGGTGGGCGCATTTAAGAGGGTCATCTTCCACTTTTTAACACTTAGAAATTTTTTCTTCCATCTTGACATCTTGGGCGAATCTAGGGTGGTGTCATACCATTTTGTGACTTAGAATTTTCCTTTCATCCTTGAGGGCGCATTTGGAGGGTCTAGCTTCCATCCTTGCCTTAGACGTTTTTCTATTCAACATACTCCTCTTGTTCACCTTGGGCGCACTTCACCCTTCTAGCTCTTGGCGCATTTTAGGGGGGCTTCCTCCACTTTTCAACGCCTTGGAATATTTCAGCTCACTTCACCTTGATGGGCGCATTTAAGGTGTCCAACTTCCACTTTGCAAGACTTAGAAAATTTTTACTTGCCTCCATCTTCTTCTAGGGTGCATTTTAGGGGTGGAGCTTCTAGTTTGATTGCCTTGGAAATTTCCCCACTTGACACATCATCTTGGGCACATTTGATAGGGATAGGTTCCATTTTCTTTGACTTAGACAAATTTCTAGGCCTTCTTCTTAGATGGGCGCATTCACTAGGTTATGCTTCCACTTTTAACGCCTTAGAAAGTTTTCCACTAGCTCATTCCAACCAAGGGCGCATTTTAGACCATGAACTTCCATTTCAAACACTTAGAAATATTTTGAAGCCACCATTCCTTGCTTGGGCACATTTTGATGGGTCTACTTCCAATTTTTACAGACTTAGAATTTTTTTATGACCCTCCTCTCAACTTGGGCGCATTC
Organism: Sequoia sempervirens; assembly: GCA_007258455.2. Taxonomy (NCBI): domain Eukaryota; kingdom Viridiplantae; phylum Streptophyta; class Pinopsida; order Cupressales; family Cupressaceae; genus Sequoia; species Sequoia sempervirens. Next base: position 12,561 of record VDFB02142493.1, on the reverse strand, counting down.
TAGGGGTCTAGCTTCTACTTTGCTTGCCTTGGAAAAACTCTTGTGCATCCCCTCTCATGATGGGCGCATTTGGACCCTTGAACTTCCATTTCTCAATCACTTAGAATTTTCTTTACTCCTCTCCACAAGCTAGGCGCATTTTGAGGGTGGTGATGCCAAGTTCAATGCCTTAGAAACTTTTTGAGGCCTTCCTTCTTAGATGGGCGCATTTGGGAGCCCTTGCTTCTAGTTTGAACACTTAGAAAATTTCCGAGCCACCCTCCTTGTCAAGGGCGCATTTGAGGGGTGTAGCTTCCACTTTTGTTTACTTAGAAACTTTCTCAAGTCATCCTACAAGCTAGGCGCATTTCAAAGGTGGTAGTGCCAGTTGCCAAGACTTAGACAAATTTTCATGTCCCCTCCTCCATGATGGTGCATTTGAGGGGGGTATACTACCATGTTGAGGACACATTTAGGCCTGTGTGCTTCCATTTGCCAAGACTTAGACAATTTTCCATCCATCTTCACAAGTTGGGTGCATCTTGATGGGTCTCCTGCCAGTCAACCTTGCCTTAGGCATTTTGTTTTTTGCATATGGAGTGCTAGGAAAACTTTCGAAGGTGACCCCTGAATTCTTAGCCAATTTTGCCCTGTTTGCCTTCACTTTCTATTTTTAGCAACTACTTGATTTTCAAACTTTTGCAACTCCGTTTGACTTGAAATTTGTTCCACGTGACCCTCATGACCTGTTTGACATGTTCACACTTGCCTTTCGTGCTGACTTGCTATTTTTAGCCCTATTCTGGAGGTGACTTACTATAAATAGTAAGTACTCGGATTGTGCTCAAATTTTACTAGTAGATTGCTTGAAGGATGTTGATCGTGATGGGATACATCAGTTTTTCATTTTTCTCAAGTTTTACCCCTCATTTTGAGTCTCGAAGTTGGAAACCCTAATCTGACTTGCATGTGCCTCAAATGACCTCCATTTGACCCCGTTTCTGTTGCATGCTGCTCTGTTCATGAAACTGAAGTGTTGGAGAGCTGTTGGAGTGAACCTGCTAAAAATAGTAAATGCCTGAAAAAGTGACCAACCACTTGCCAGACGTGTTTGCATGTCATACTACCTGGGAAATCTCAAAAAACCCAAAAAATTGGTCTGCATGCGAGCACTTGCTAAAAATAGTAAGTTCCTGAAAAGTGATCAACTTGTCTTACATGTCACATCGTTGCGAAGCTCTCGAAAAACCCATAAAGAATATCCTGACATGCATTGAAAAATCTGACATGCAAACCTTAAAAATGGCTCCTGAAGCCCAGACTGCTAAAAATAGCAAGTTGTCAGAATTCAGTGAAAATTCAGTGGGAACGTGCCTGAAGCCTTCTAACTGCAATGCCAAGCTCGGATTTCAATTAGCCAACTCAATTTGACCTCAAATTAGCTTGAAGAAGGGAAACCCTAATTTGTCAAACTGCACTTCAGACTTAGTCAAAATTTCAAACTAGGTCAAAAGATAGGTACATCATTAGAAAGACAGATGGAACCGAGAGAGACAGCAGGAAAAGCAACCAAAACCCAAGCCAAAAGACCTAAACGAAGCAAAAATTAGGGGGTCCCCATTTTCAATGGAGTGATGTGTGAAAAGGTCACAACAGGACCCATCACGCCAACCCTTGCCCTTTCTCTTATGATTTGGCCCCTTTGGGTCTACTTATCCCCCCCCCGCCCTTATTATAGAACACATTGGTTTTCTCTTATAGGACACATTGGTCCTCCATTATAGAACACATAGGTTCTCCATTATAGGACGCGATGTCCTCCATTATAGGGCACAATTTTCTCCATTATAGAACACATGGTGGCTCAACTCCTCTAGACCCAAGGGAAATACTCATTGAGACAACGACAAGTACCCCCTTGGCCCATGTGGCTCATCTTGTCCCTTTCTGGGTGGCGTATCTAGAAGAGGACATCATTGTCCTGGTGGCTCAACTCCTATAGACCCAAGGGCAGTACCCGTTGAGACAACGACAAGTAACCCCTTTGCCCATGTGGGCTCATCTTGTCCCCTCTTGGGTGGCATATCTAGAAGAGGACTTCATTGTTGTCTCCCTTTGCAATATCTTTGTAAGGTCTTTTTGATTGCATTGGTGCCCTAGTTTCCATACATTTCCGCAATCAAGGAAAAGCCCTTCCTCCTTAGTTCCTCTCGGTTGTGGTAAGAAGGGTGTGGTTCCTTGTGAGAATTTCATTCCTTCAACTCATTTCTTGGAAGAGTTGCTCCCTTCCTTACTTCCTTCTTTTTTATCTTATTCTTTTATTTGGGCCTTCTTTATCTTCATTTCTTGGCACTTGATTAGAGATTGTTTCCATGTTGTGTGCTTGGCTTCTTTTTTTGTCTGCATCTATGTTCCGGTTCCCTAACTTCCTTGCATTCTTCCTCCTGATGAAGTGCTTAACCTTTGAAGTCATCTTCTTTGATAAGTTTGCATTAATCGTTCTCTCATAGGATGGCAGGATTATGCTCTAATACTACTTGTCCTTTTTGGATTTATCTTTAGTCTTTTAAATTTAGATATTCAAATAGACTGAAATCAATAACTTTCAATGTTAAGTCTTTAATCCTACTAAGAGATATCTTCAATGGCTAATATTGTCCTAGTTACTAGATTAGATATCTGTACAATATTTTAAGGGATGGCTGATAAGGACGAACTTTATCTGCTATAAATTGTGATGTATAATCTGCAATGGTAATTGTTCTAAGAACATGCAGAGGGGACACTTAATATGTATGTTTCTGAATATAGCTCTTCTTGAAACATGCGAATATCCCCAGGTTGTATGTCTAGTATTCTTGATTATTGTGCAACCCATATTATTGATTAATTGGTCCTCTTTGGACGTCCTGATCTGCTAGACCAGTTTACTATTCCTCAAACTTTGTTCTATGCCCAATTGTCTTGGATGCCTTTCCTTTTATATGTCAATCTCCAAGAATCATATTTACCTTTTGACTAGGGATGCATCCCTTGTGTAATTGCTGCCCTGTTGAAACCGATTCATGACTAACAATTATAATCGCACCTCTTCACTAAGTATTGCTACCTTTAATTTGGTAATTATAATTGTTATTTGCTTGGTTGTTAATCTGTGTCTTCAATTACTTAGGTTGCTGCTTTATCTCTAGGTAATCGTACCTCCCTGGTATGACATGATAGGCAATTGTTAATAGTAGTAACCGCTGCGACTGGCATAGAAGATTAGCGGCAAACTACTATGGTTGATCCCTTAATAACACACTGAGTATTGTGGCATCATTTGCCTTGGTTATGAGATCTCGCGATTTGCATAGGATGTCGACTTTAGGAGAAAGTTCGATGGACAATAGTGGTTGTTTAACTATGCAATTCCTCCACATAATCATCAATCATAATGATTGAGATGTCTCTTGCCATTACTAAAGAGGTTGTGTTTGTATATCATAAGATGACGACAAAGCTAATAAAATTGTCTTATGTCCGGCAATCCCCACTCCACGATTAATTGTTGCTTCATTAGTGATACCGTCGACGTTGGATGTTGCCTTCGATTACTCCTAAATCTTATAAAAGTGTTAATACTCTAGATGAGACAAGGTGAATGATGGCTATAGGAATAAACCACTGACCAAAAAATGGTATCGAGCTCTTCAAGAAATACCCGATGATGAAATATTTATCATCCGCGGTTATTCATTTGCCACGGTATTGGAATATTTGTCATGTATTTAATTATTCAACCCTTAGCAAATAATCGTTGCAAACTTTTATATTGATCTATATATGATCATATTATTTAGTATTTTGGTGATTACAATATTATATTAATATTTATAATTATAATAAATTTATATTAAAATATTATAATGATCATAGTCATAATCGTTTATTTATAATTTTATATTTGATAATTATAGTATTATTTTATGTTTTAGTTTTATATTAATTTTATATATTTTAATACCTATTATAGCATACTGATTATAATATTTATAATATTTATAATATAATAATTATAATTATAATATTGTCTTTGACAATTATAATTATATTGAATGGCTAACATTCTTAATATGTATTTTGTTATCTTTAATGTCACGATTTTGGGGACATGACAAGACCAGTGCTCAAGAAGTGCCATCAATGCTTAGTGACTTCTGCAACTACCCAATCTGATCCACGAAGGCCCCATAATCAATATTTAATGGTTCTCCATGGATCTTAAAGGAAAACACAAGACATCATGCTACATTTATGAATTGCAGACCTCCTTTCTGTCAGAAGGCCATCTCTAGCTGCATTTTGTAGCAGATTAAATGGAGGTTTTTGCACTTCGTCACTAGATTCATCAATGCTACAGTATGGCACGGGTGTTGGGAATGTTCTTTCACACCTCAAATCGAATTTTCATGCAGATTCATCAAACCTTTTGTAGAGGGTCGTAGCTAGGGTTTCCTCTTTTCCACGTCCTATCTCTTCAGCGCCCAACAAAGAATAAAAAGCTATTAAGCCTCATTGTAAAGGGTTCTCCCCTAGGTTTTTCTCTGGAAGACTTATGCATTTTGGAATCTTTGCAATTGTAAAACAAGATCCATGCCTCTGAATCAATAAGGTTTTGCATTTTCACCTCTTCTCACCTCTGTTATACTGTGCATACATCCTTGCCTCTATGATTGAATGGATGTTTCCATACTTTCTAAGCTTATATGCTATGTAAAATATATTTTTAGGGACTATCTGTGGATATCTCTTTCCCTCTTAATCCTTGCAAAATCCCTTACCTCCATATTTTTCTTCAAGAGTTGTGAAGTAGAGACTTGTGTGAGTTATTTTGGCAACTTTCATTTTCCCTCTTCTTCTATGAATATACTATCAAACCAGCTTGGTTTAAATCAAGTTTCTCTATGGATCTACCACCAATAAAATTTATTTGGGGTGAATGATACCTCCTTTATAAGAACAAGGGCATCTTTTTGTGTACCTTAGATGATTTGTTCAAATTTTGTATTACATTGTTTTGAACTCATTTTGAATCTAAATTAAACCAACTTTTGCCAATATACTTGCATATTGGGAGACAGAAATTAGTGAAACTTAAATAAAGTCATATTCTTCATAGATGGAGATGGTACAATCTTCTCCTTATTAGTATTATTTGAGCTATTAATTTTAAATTACCAAATTGGTGTAACATCGTAAAATTTTAATCTGCCATAACACAATAAATGCAAATAACAGTTGAAGATTCCTATGTATTCAATTATTATGCAAGAGATAGATGCACCTGTAAATGATTATCTCCAACCTTATCTCTTAATATCCAAAACAATATACCTCCACAAGGCTTATAGCCATGCAAGCAAGCTTGCCTACATCCCTAAAACGAAAAATGTGCAGGTTAATACAATTTTCTATTGTGCAGATCTATCTAACCATGCATAAAAGGCAAAGATTTTTTAAGTCACAGAAAAGCCGTTAGCCAGTTTGGGCCTATGAGATCCCTATAATGGAAGCGCACAAGGGGATTTCTTACATTTGTATTATGTATTGTTCAAATTTTGTATCCCTCATGAATAAGACAAAAGGAATTTCTTACATTTATCCTACATATTATTCAAATATTAGCCTCATGAGAAAGCTTGAATGCAAACTAATCTTTGCCCATCCACCTATACCTTGAGTACATAGGTGCCCCTGTTGTAATGAGCTTACAATTTAAAATTTAAAATTTAAAATGATAACAAGCTCAACAGCCACACATTTATGGGATACATGGAATTTCTTTTGATATATTGCTGCATCTCCATTACATATCATAGTCAGTTACATTCTACAGGAATACAATGCATATATTAACTTTTTGTCGAAATTTACACTCTAAAGTTAAACTGTATATCCCCAACTTTAGTAATTTTGTTATCATTTTCACCTTGAGAGATTGCCATAGCCAATGTGACATCGGCATTAAATGATCTACTGATCAATATTACTGTTTATTATCAGATTATTACATTTATACAAGTCACCTATGATGAAAGAGCTCAACTTATTTTCCAGGGTATACACCTAACTCAGTCGTCTATTGATTGCTAATTTGCTAAGGAGTGATGATACAATTCCAATATTTACATTAATTTATAGTTATTACAGGACATCAATGTGATCTATCATTCAGAGCTTAAACTGGTCAGAAAGATAAGGTTGCTCTTCAAAACGGTGTGCAGAATTTTAGCAGACTGCCTGAGCTGCAGCCAATCTTGCAATAGGAACCCTGCCAATGAAGAATGTTGTGAGACTTTATGTTTTTGAAACAGAGAAATGAGATGCTAATTATCTATGATGAGAGTTTGCACATAAATTTAAATCTTCAAGGGTGAGGTATAGACCTGAAAGGTGAACAAGAAACATAGTCCAATCCAACCTCTGCAAAGAAAGCTACAGACGAAGGCTCCCCTCCATGCTCTCCACATATTCCCACCTGCAAACTCCTTGTAAATAGTTATCAACTCTTTAGAAGCACATGTTACATCCACATAGTCGATGAAACTTCAGAAACACAGTTTTCATCCATAATGTGACCATCTTGTTTTCACTATTTTGAACTGTGTATCAAGGCAAGTTGAGGTTTACTTGACTCATAGTTTGTATTGTGCTTGATAAATCTTGGACTTATCCATTACAAATTCAAGATTTCATGTGAAATGAATTTGTGAGGTAATTTAACCATCAGAGATGCGTCCAAATTTAATGACTGATTAACAGTCAATATAATAGTTGATTTTGGAATATAAGTATATAAAATTTCTTACCTTCAAATCAGGCCTAGCTTTACGGCCTCGTTCGGTTGCAATCTTAATCAGCTGGCCTACACCTCTTTGATCAAGAACCTTATATTCCACAGAACTAATTCTTTCAATTCAAACATTTCAAATTACATATAAAGCTCTGTACGCATTAGGTGCTTCTTTGATTACAATATTGTAGGGTTTAATTCCTTAATACATGGTAAATTAGTAGCAAATATTGTAAAGAAATGGACAGTAACATTTAATAATTAAAAAAAAAAAACCAAAATAAATACTATTTCACCTCGAAGGGGTCATTCTGAATAATCCCGTGAGATAAATAAACTGGCAAGAACTTGCTCACATCATCTCTGCTGTACCCAAAAGTCATCTGAGTTAAGTCATTTGTCCCAAAGGAGAAGAATTCTGCGTGCTGGGCAATCTGCCAAACAATGAAACAGATTTATCATACCGTTGTGAGCTAGAAAGAAGCAAACTTGTTTTTAAATGAGAAACAATACTGCACAAGACCATACAGCGTACTGCATAGAACATACAAACAAAAGTTTAAAAGCTCTCAAGGAAGGCACATCAACCAAGATAACCACCATAGTAGAATATCATGGATGAATTTGTCTTGTGTTTAGTAAATTGTGCTATTGAAAATGTTGAATTATTAGCATAAGGGTTAAGAAACCATGATCATGCAGTCCTAAGAAAAATCTTCAATTTCAATGAAAAAAGTTGCTTTTGATCACTGGTACCAACGCACTAGGTTGTCAGTCAAAATTCAAATGGGAGAAAGCATCATTCAAATTTACATTTCAAACAAAGAGGCATCCAACTTTGTAAATGTTCAGAGAAGCATCCATAACCATCTGATTCCTGAAGAAATATGGTTAGAAATTAGAATTGAAGTCCATATTTTTGAAAGTATGGCTTTCTTACCTCATCTGCAACCAAAGCTGCTCGTGGAATTTCAATCATAGTTCCAACTTTATATTTCAGACAATAACCAGTTTGCGAAAATATATGTGCAGCAACTTTATGTATAAGATTCACCTGGTGTCCCAATTCCTGTCAAAGAAATAAAAATTGGATACTAGCTCAGATAACTAACGTCCTTAGCTAAAACAACCTGAGCAACAAGACTTCCAATTTGCTTAACTATCTTCGCAGTCCAATTTCCCAAAAGATACTTGACGATATTTAAAATGTTGATATGATTACTTGTATGATCATTGAATGCCTTGGAGAAAAGTTTGAAAAAAAGACTGAAACTGATAAAAAATTATTACAAAATAAACATCTAAGATATGATAATGCTGGTTGACAAAGTACGTGGAAAATGTGATAGAGTGTGTTTAATTTCATGCCTGAGGTGTTCCAATAAGAGGAACCATAATTTCTGGTTGCACTTTCACACCCTGGTTGACCATTGCAGTGGCAGCTTCAAAAATAGCACGTGCTTGCATTTCTGTTAATTCTGGGTATGATATTCCAAGCCTAGAAATGGACATTGGAAAGAAATTGAGAATTCCCAGATGGATATGCTAATTAAAAAACAGGCATTTTAAAAGTAAGGACTGGAAGCCCACCTGCATCCACGGAATCCAAGCATAGGATTGACCTCAGAAAGCTTCTCTACACGTGAGAAAACCTTATCTTCTGTCATTCCAGTATCTATTGCTAACTGAGAAACTATTTCATTGATATCACCCTCTGGGAGAAACTCATGCAAGGGTGGATCCAAAAGGCGTATGGTGACAGGAAGACCTGTAAGACAATATGGTTTGTGATACTGGAGTTCACACTCTAATTTGAGAAATACAAATCCAAGGTTCTGATACAAGGAAGTATAGAGTACATACCATCCATTGCCCGAAAAATCCCTTCAAAATCAGATCGTTGATAGGGTAGGAGCTTATCGAGTGCAACTTGTCGCTGTTCAGGTGTTACAGCCATAATCATCTGCCTCACAGCCTTAATCCTACTATCTGATGCAAAGAACTGCACAAAATCAAATGATTTTAACAAATGCCTTTTGCTTCACATCATGATGGAAATATAATTTTATTGCATAGAGAGACTAACTCAGCATTTACTGGCTATCCTAGTTTCCACTATGATAAAAGTAATCTTCCAGAACCAAATTATATGTTAACATCTTTATATCTTACCATGTGTTCAGTCCTGCAAAGCCCAATGCCTTGTGCACCATTGTTTCTTGCTGTGAGAGCATCATCTGGCGTGTCTGCATTAGCCATAACCTGCAATGAGAATCAACAGTTTTATCTATCATATATAAATTGATTACATTCAATTAGTCAGTGTCTACAATGCTGAATTTCTTTAAAATTTTCAAAAGAACTGATAAAAAATAATTATTGAACATTTTACAAGTACAGAAACTAGATATACCTTCAGGTGTCTTCGCTCATCCACCCAAGTCATAAATGTACCCAAATCACCACTGATTGCTGGAGGGGAAAGAGGCTGCTTACCCAAAATTACCTCTCCAGTTGTGCCATTGATAGATAACCAGTCACCCTCCTTCAATACATGTTTTCCAACTGACACTGTCTGCAATTAAGTTAATAATTGAGATTTGTCATTACAAGCACATTTGTCATCTTGGCAGTAACTGCCATTAATTCTTACACTTAGTATTGCAATATGCACTATTTACACAACTAATCATTTTTATTGAAAGGATATTGTGTTGATTAAAATTCAACCGTAAAATAGTCCAGGAAATATGTGATTTGGATCATGACAAAAGAATATATATCACGTGGTTTGACAATAGAGAGGTTTACATTAAGCATTCTAATGTTTATTGTAAAAGGAGACAATGAACCTTCTCATTTTCATTAACGTGGATTTCTGAGCACCCTGAAACACAAGATTTGCCCCACCCACGTGCAACAACAGCAGCATGTGAAGTCATGCCGCCTCTGCAAGTCAGTATGCCAGTGGCAGCATGCATACCACCTACGTCCTCTGGACTGGTTTCATTACGCACCTGAAGACAAACAAACTACTCAGTTCTCTTTATTAATTATTACCATTAATAAATGTTGTAGTTAAGTCAGATATCTCTGAACAAGGATTTATTCCTGCAACTTTGTGTTAAGTATACTAATACATGCCAACATGTGAGTACAGTATGCAATCTCAAAGTGCAAAGAAAAACAAATGCCAAAAAGTTAAGTAAATACATTGACTGATTGGTAAGTTCCAGAAATATATTCTGTTTTTCAGTCCCTTTTGATGATTAATTATCTTTATGAATCAAACATACCAGAATCACTGGTTTTCCTTGTCCATGCCAAGTCTCTGCATCTTCAGCATTGAACACAACTTGTCCCACTGCCGCTCCAGGTGATGCAGGTAGACCAGTGGCAATAACTTGATCTTTGTAGCGAGATGGATTCTCAAACTTGCATATACAATTCAACAACATAATTGATGCTAGAGGGTAATAGAAATTGAGTAAGGTGAAGAGAGACAACAGATTTGAGAAACTGTCCTTAAACATAATCTCATGCTCAATCTCAACAAAAGATAATATTCTAAACTATTTTGATAGAAAGTATTTACAAATTCAGTATCAACCTGAGGATGTAGAAGTTGGTCAAGATGTCTAGGCTCAACCATTTTGATAGCAGAAAGGCTATTAACTAGTCCTTCCTTGACCATGTCAACAGCAATCTTGACAGCACCTGTACCTGTGCGTTTTCCAGATCGGCATTGTAGCATCCACAACCTGTTTTCCTGTACTGTAAACTCTATATCCTGAAATTGCCAAGCTAGATGTCAGAACCTAAGCACTACAAGGGTATTGTAAAAACTTTCGAGGTATGCATACAAGTATAAGCATGTGATATTGAAGAGATCAATGCACATAAGATAGGAAGAAACTGCAACAATCCAATTGCTGATCAATCGCACAGTAAAAAACTAAGAAATTTTTCTCAAAAATAAGATGACATGAAGTCTCTTGATGATACTACTAATCATTGATTGATAGACTTTTCCAAGAAACAGTATTCAAATATTTCGGACAATTCTACTTGCAAACATGAGTTAGAGCATACAGACAAAAAGTTGCGGTCAAGAGAGGAACCTTCTTGAGCCTCTGTTAAGGATAGTTTCTAGTCCCATTATATGTCATATTTCATTATGCAAGCGAAAGTCGAAGATTTATTTACAAGATGCACAGTGACCCTTTGAAGGTCTCAGTAAGTTCTTTTTTTTTTGTAGCTGCAGTGGGCATTGAATTAGATAGCTTTTGAAATTATTAGATCCTTCGTGTGAGGGAACTTTAGCACTTACCATCATATCCTTGTAATGTTTTTCAAGAATTTCACAATTCTCTACAAGCTCATCGTAAGCTTTGGGCATGTATTGTCTCATTGTGTCCAAGTCTTCTGGTGTCCGAATGCCAGCAACCACATCCTCTCCCTAATTTATAATGGATAAATCACAACATGAAGTTGAACAAATATACAATAAAAAATGTACACACATCCTTAATATAAGAGTTGGAATAGGCTGAGATTTTTTTTTCAAACTCAACAAGTCTAAATACCTGAGCATTGATGAGAAATTCCCCATAAAGCTTCTTCTCCCCTGTGCTGGGATTCCTAGTGAATAAAACTCCAGTTCCTGATGTTGGACCCATATTTCCAAATACCATGGATTGTACATTAACAGCTGTTCCCTTCAAACCTGTTATTTGATTTATGTTTCTGTACTTAATAGCACGAGGGCTATTCCATGAGTTGAAAACCGCCAGAACTGCTAATCGCAGCTGCTCTTTAGGATCTGCATCAGAATTTCCTATTATTTACAATCCTTCCAAATATTTCTAGGGAAACTGAAAAAAATTACACCTCACTTGTCATGCCAACCAATGTAGCTGAACTTGAATGTTTCGTTGTACCTGAGGGAAATTGTTTACTGGTAGCTTGTATGTAAATATCTTTATACTTCACAACAAGGTCTTTCAAATCATAAGCGGTTAAGTCTGTATCGAGTAGAACTCCTTTTGCAGTCTTTAAACTTTGAAGTTCTTCCTCAAACAAGGAATGGGGAATGCTCATAACCTCCATGAAAGAATTTATTGAGTGAGACACAAACCAGGCATATATTTGTCTGCAGCTAATAGCAAACATGTACTCAAGTGGACTGGATTGTAAATCCTTGACACAAAACTTACCACATTGCCGAACATGTCTAGAAAACGCCTGTATGAATCGTATGCAAAGCGCTCACCACTTTTGGCAGCCAATCCTATAACAACCTCATCATTAAGGCCTAAGTTCAGCACAGTATCCATCATACCAGGCATAGAAATCTACGCAACAAAAAGGATGCATAACAAAAATCAGTTAGAAAAAATAATAGCCTGCCAAATAGAACCAGTCTCTTTGTTGATGAACTCTTATCTCTGCAGCACATGGTTCAAAACAAAATCAACATTGTTGAATATCATAATAATGCTAATAATTAAGTTTAAGATACAAGGGGAAATACTTTACCGCAGCTCCAGACCGGACAGAGAGCAGTAAAGGTCTCAAAGGATCACCAAGACTAGCATTCATATCCTTTTCTACTGTCTTCAGGCCCTCTATTACCTCTTCCCACAGGCCATCTGGAAGCTTATTTCCACTTTCTAAATATTCCCTACATGCCTCAGTTGAGATTGTGAGCCCTGGAGGGACAGAGAGACCAATGCTGGCCATTTCTG
>VDFB02142491.1:0-21451 GCA_007258455.2 Sequoia sempervirens | reverse complement strand
ATCGAATTCAATTTCCCCCAAACAAATTTTATCAAAAAGTCCCATTCAAAATTTCCCCCCAAAAATAAAAGTCTCCAGAGAATAGAAGAAATTCATAGAAAGGACAAACAAGATTAGTTTTCAGATAACATGCAAAGCCCCTTTTCTTTTGGCCCATTAACTAAATTATTTACTCTCCCTCAATTCCCGTTACTGCATGCACTCCTTTAATTTAATTATTTTATCTCTTTATTTTATAATTTCAACCCTACCTTATAACTTGCACATAATAAATCAACTTTAGAATATTTTATTTATTAATTTAATCTTTTATTTTAATTTTGTTTGCACAATATATTTATTTTAATATTTCAATAGTAGGACACAAACTTAATTTATTTAAATTTAATAAAGGTTTTAATAATATTTATTTATCAAAACCAAAATTCCATTAAAGCATTTATTTCTAATTATCAAAATTGCCTTTACCTTTAATAACTCTATTTTAATATAATAATAAATCAAAGTGTTAATCGACCAGATTTAAATCAAATGTACAAAATGCCAAGTAATACCTGACCGCACAATGAAGATGGAAAACAAAACCACAACAACCAAGATGGATCAACCACATACGAACAACACCACCAGGGTGAAACGCGAAGGAGCACTACATCTAGTTCTGAATTAACATGCCAAGACATATTCTAAGCTATGTATATCATCAAGATGAACTCCTTTTCTTCAATGCAAATGCAAATGCACATACACTTATTGATAAACAATATGAGTCGACTTCACTCTACATGTTTAGATTCAAGTGACTTATTTTACAAAATCTATAAGGAGAAACAAATTTCAATTGATAGGTGCCTTACATGAGTATTTCTATTAAGTTTTATTTTTTCATTGATGGTCTTCAAAGATTTACCTAGGCTAGAATAGAAGACCAACCATGATTGAAAAATAAGGGGCTCAATGATTATTGAAAACTATGAGCAGTGGTTGCACTAAAATAATTTAAGTCTATTGAAAGTGTGATTACAAGTCTCATGGCTCATTAGGCAAGAAATAAATTAGTTGTTGGATTAAAGAAGAAGCACAAAAGCTTGTTGGAAGGGCACACGATAGAACGATGGCAATAATTTCAGTAGAGAGATCAAAACCCCAAGAAATGTAGTTGCTCAACTCGGCAGATGTGAAGCCTGGGCAACACTTGTAGATGAATCCCACCACATGAACACTGCTTCACAACATGTTTTTCAATTTTGTGGAAAATGTCTCCCAAGAAGTGGTGGTGTGTTTCATTAGGCAAGCCATACCACTTCAAACTCAAACCTTCAAAACCGTGTAGCTTTCTCATCCAAACAATTTTACATCTATGAAGATGGTAAATGAAGTATAAATGTGTTGTTTATGGTAACATAGTTTCAAGTTAATATCTTCTCATTTATGAAATGAAAAAATAAAAATGAATCAATTGCTAAGGTTATACATTGTTGCATTGTTGTATAAAATTCATTCAGTAGAGGGACTAAACAAATAGAAAAATAAAATTATGTCATCCACACAAAAAAGAGTGTATTTTGTAGCAACAAAAATGTGGAATTAGTTTACATAGGTTTAGAACATGATAAAAATGAAGAGAGATTTTACTTTAATTTTTCCAAAATATATGTGGTTCTAATTGTTTTTATTTTATCAATTCATTATATTTCCTTCCAAAAAATGAAATAATGGGTATTCGAAGAGATATCCATGTTAAGAGGGTCTAATAGAACTCACTATGAAACCTCTCTCCACTGAATACATGTCCACATACAATCTAAAGAAAATTCAATGGACTTCATCCACCATCTTCAACCCAATCAAAGCTAAATTTTCCATTTCCTTAATTAGATCCTAAAAAGAAAAAAAAAACAATTATAATATTCATTTCCTATAATTATGTGATATTTTCCAAGAAATATTTAAGCATTACCATGCTCTTAAGTGCTTCTGTTGAAATATTTTTTATAAAGTCAACAACAAGTCTTGTAATGGAATGCAACAAAGATGAAGAGGTAGAATCCTCTTTTCATGAAGCCTACGGTAATGAGCACACACCTTATCAATTAAATAATAAATTAATAGTAGAGAGTGATAGAGTGTTGTTTGAATTTGTGTAGCTTACCTTAATCTTCTATAGATGATATTTGAAATGAAGTTGATGAGTGATCGATTTGATTAGTTTGATTTGTTGAACTTGTTGAATGCTTAGTGTAATGCCCCGCCATCAAACCCCAAAGGAAAACATAACAACTAACAATTATGACACAATTTTTTTTTAAAAGTGAAGCAACATATAGATCATACTATCAACTAACATAGAATGTAAACTACACGTACATATGCTCTAACTATGTCCTTTAGGGTATCATGACTGCATTACACACATACATTCCTAACATGCTCTAATCCAACATCAAAGATTAACCAACCCAAAAAAGTTAATTACGCCGAGAGACGTAAGCTTATAATGGCAGCAGCCCCTATAAGAGGCCAGCGAATGTAACTGTCTTAGCAAAAAGAATTGATTCGTATTCTACTGCCAGCTCATTACAACAAAATACGCCGAGATTAATATATATATAGAGGTGCAGATGACAGTACTGGAAGACGAGGAGGCCCATCACCTTGCAAACGAATTGGTGCTGGCAGCCGTTTCAAATCAGCAGTGTTGGCAATGTAGTGGTCACAAGAAAACAAACATATATCACTTCGGCTTCTTACATTGATTCAATGAAGGCACAGATCGTCAGGCTCTGGCAGACTGTATCGCTGATTGAAGAAGTTCTTGGAACAGTCTCTTCTTCCTATCAGTTTTTTTTCCTTCATTTAAGATGTTTCTTAATAGAATTTTTGAATTATTGTTATAAACTCGCGTTTGCAGGTGGAATGTCCAGAAAGGGTTTGCATAACTCTCTAAGGGTTTTGATAATGTCAAAACCCTTTTCAATGGCGAATATCTTATTTCCATTCCCCTGTGAAAAGAAATATAAAGTTGCTGTTTCCTGTTTTCGGGAATCCATAAATTCTTTCCGTATTCTGTGTATGCACAAAAATCTGCAACCTGTTGCGGAGGGGTTGAGAAGATCGATTAACCTGTTCTCCATTCCTGTAGACCTTGATCAGTATCCTTAGAATAATCAAATGTCTGCAATTTAAATTCTGTAGTAATAAATCTGAAACAGACAAATGTAAAAAAGGGGAAAACTTATTTTTTTTTTTAAAGAGCCTTTGCATGTACTCGGCCTTCTCAAATTCTATGGTTGCAGATCCGTTCTTCAGAGATGATGGGATTCCCAAAGCCTTTATGATAGGAGGACCGAATAGTTAAGTAGAATAAAGTTGGTTGATGGTTGGATGGTGGTTGTAAAATTTGCTCCATATTAATTACTGTTAAATTAGAGTAGGGGAATTCCAGTAATTGCAGTCCAATTTTTGAATAATTAACATTGAAGGCTTAAATGTCATAGGAGTTGAGAGGCAATGAACACATAGTTGAATTTGGCTTGTAAATCATCTAATATAATTTATGCACTTGCGTGTCCCACAATCGTTGCATTTCATAAAATTACACTCGATTTGTGAGAAACGCCATGCATAATCATTTCAGGAATTTAACTCCATAGTTCATCGAATGTCATCTAGGATAAATAAATTTTAGATCCGTTTTCAATTTATAATTTGTTAGAATATCGGGGCAATGCTTTCATTATTATTTCATCAGAATTATTGTGCGATCAGGACAATGCTTTCGTTATTGTTTCATAATCCATTGGATTTCATTCAGATTAGTTATATTCGAATCAATTTAGATTGTTATGAACTCATATCTTGCTAATCCATTGCATAAACTGCGTCCTATCTCTGTGCCTCATACTCAATGTTGATATTTTCGAACATTTTGTGCATATCCTGCGACCACTACAGTCCATGAGACGACATCTCTTTGTGGCATTCTGTCAAACAATTCGCATGCCTTGACCATGCTTTCACATTTTGCATCCATGTCTACCAGCGTAGTTGCAGCTACAATATCTCACAAAATTCATCTATCAATTATCTTTGATGGATGCGCATACCTTGTTCCATAGCTCTCATTTCGGCACGGGCATGAGGGCAGCCATGCGCACCTAATGATCAACCATATATGCAATGCGATAAGGGTTACTGATGTGTGAAGTATGCGTAGCCCTCAACCTGCATGACTGCATGCGCCTGGGATACAACCCGTTTTGTATATATATCCTGCAACTTTGGCGTGGCGTCTGGTGGAGGCGCTTCTTGGGATTTGGGCAAATACATTTTATTCTACCATAGTGTCTAATTGTGGTACTTCGGTATTCGCCATTTCCCTGTTTACATCCAAAAGAAGCTGGGAGTTTATAATATTTGACAAACCTAAATTTGATGGTTGCATGGCCTCATTTAAGCATTTTTCACTATAAATTACAGTCAAAATTTTAGGAAAACTTTATCACATAAAGGGGAGATTTTGGACATACCATATAAATATATAGTTGATCTAGGTGGATCTTTAGAATCTGAAAATTGAAGTGTTTCAGTTTTTCTCGGAAGCAGTGCCATCGCGTAGAGCATAGAATTTTGAATCCAGCACAACTTGAACGGGCGAAAAAGGAGTTCGTTTGTGCAAGATATCGCCGGTCAAAGCTCGGTCAAAGGCTGGTCAACTCAGCGATCAGGGACGAGGAAAAAGGTGGAAAATACATCATCACCAAATTGGTCGAAGTTGGCATCATTGCGAAGGTCTCGTCGTCACGATTCCAACGGCGTTCGTTTCGTCAAAAACGGAGCACGTACGCGAGAGTTATAGCCAGTCAAAGTTGCAGTTGACTAAGGTACCATGAGGTACGATTGCTGACGTCAGCATGACATCATCTTGCTGACTTGGCAAACGGGTCATCATACGGATGATGACGTGGACCAATTGGGAGTTGACACGTGGCAGTCTATATATGTCGACGTGGCATGATGATGTAGCAGGTGACGTCATCAAAGTCAACGAATTGGGCGATGACACGTGTCATCCGTACGTCGACGTGGAAAAGTGACGTGTCTTGGTGACTGTACAGGTGATGTCGCTGTTCTAGGGAATCCCATCGCGACACGTGGCTTGTTCTCCCTTTCACCTCCGGCGGATGAGTTTGTTTGCATTTACCAAAAGGTAGCTCTAGGGGGTTGAAACCACGACCTTCTCCCCACCATCCATTTGCTACAAACTCGGGCAACCATTGCACCATCAAGCGGTATGGGGTGAAGCCACATAAGTGGTTTACACTTTTGAAGAGGAAGGAAATTTCAAATTTTTCCCATTCCTCATATCAAATGGGTTCGGCCGAACCCTAAGGTTCGACCGAACCATTTAGATGGTTCGGTTGAACCCTAGGGTTCGGCCGAACCAATGAAATCCCCTATTAAAAAATCATACTAGAGTGGGTTCGGCCGAACCCTTTTAGTATGGCTAAAACAAAAAAACTTTCATTTAATTGCTTTTTTTAATTTCACGGATTGGTGGTTCGACCGAACCTTTCCAAGATGTTTGGCCGAACACCTGTTCGGCCGAACCCCTCTTTTTTCACCCTTGGTTCCTAAGGCACCAGAATTGTTGAAAATTTGCGTTTCGAAGCTCGATTTCAGAATGAAAATGGAGAAGATCTCAAAAACCCAGATAGTATCGAGTTCCCCTCAAAATGAGCTATCCAACGTAATATAATTTTGCTCTGCATTATATTATCTATCCTGCTTTTTTAAGTTTTATTGTTGTAGGTTTTCGCATCAAAACAAAAACTCGCTCGTACAAGGAAAATAGAAGATTACAATTTTTAAAAATATGAGTGCACCCGTGATATTGGAGTTCTTGATCCAACAAAAAAAAGAATTTCGGATACATACAAGAAAAGTTATGCTACATAATACCTACCGTGTTATAACCGAATTGTAATTGATTTGACTTGAAACCGATATTGTAAAAAGAAAAAAAAATATTCAATAAAAACTATCTAACCAAATGGAAGTATCTAGATATTGGAGTTACAATCTAAAATTTGAAAGAATTGGAATTTTATCTTTCTATGAAAAAAAGTTATGCTATACCTAAGGCCACTTTAAAATGTCAGTTTTTGGATGAAACCACTTTTCGCGATATGGAAAAATAGGTGCACTCTTGATTCCAAAAATTGAAAAAATATTTTAGAATCTACGCATGTATATATAAGATTCTCTAGTTTGCATCATCTTCAAATTCTTTTAATGCTTGAATTTGAGTAGGTGCCCAAATGTGGAGATTGTGTTAAAAAAAAAAATATCAGTGTCCAGTTAGGCCAAAAAGTGTAAACCACTATTGTGGGATCACCGTATGTTACGTAGTCATAGCGGCCGGTTGTTTTTGTTATGTAACGGTCGGGATATTGAGGTTAAATTCCAACCGCCGGGCGTCGAACCCGGAACCACCCAAATGCCAAAAGTCAAGGCCGCCGACGGGCCATTCGATGGTTTCGTAAAATGGTTAGCACCGGTTTTATATAACCAATTGGTTAGGCCGAAGCCTAAACCAAATAACCTAATAATGGTTATTATTGTTGCAAATAAAATAAAAATAACAAAACAACCCCTAAAACACAAACAAGCCCGAGGAAAATTATAAGGGCTTAAACAAATTTTAGATTATTAAAGGGGGTGTTATTGTTTTTATTTGTTAAAATGGGGAATAGGTTATTTATTTTCCATTAAGGGGAAAAATGCCAAGTCAGGTGGTTTTGGTGGTTTTAACCACATAGGTCCAACTTCAAGTATAAAAGGGAGGAGTCTTGGAGTATTTTTCATCATCACTTTTCAAGTGAGTTCATTCTCCTCTTGTTTTCCATTCTCTCGGCCATGAGAGCCTTTTGTGAGAGAGAATTTCAGTGGGAGTGAGGAGAATATTTATAGTGATGTATTGTGATGTTCTGAGTCTTGTAGTAGATCCTATTAGGCAAAGTTAGTTTTCTTCCTCTTTGTTAGTCATCCCTAGCCTTGAGAGCTTTTGAGAGGGGTGTGAGTGAGAGACTTTTGTATGACTTTGTGGAAAGGCTACAAGATATTGTGAAACAGTTTTGCAAGAGGCTCCAGTGGAGATTGTATTGCCATTTTAGAACATTTCAATAAATTGGTCACTCGATTGAGCTCGACCCGGAGACGTAGTCCACTCGGACGAACTCCGTAATCAATTTGGTGTCTTCTTTACTCTCTCTTGGTTCTATGTTTTGAATTCTCTCTTAATGTTCCTGCTACTCCATTGTTAATGTCTTTATGCCTTTGTTCATAATCACTTAAGCAACGGTTGTCATAGATCCCTTCCGCTTTACGGATCAAGTGGTATCAGAGCTTTGTTTGGTTGGTTTGCAGGAGTGATTGTGAATCATTTTGCTATTGGTGGACATTTGGAGTTTGGAGCAAAGATGGCATTAGAAAAGGGTGAATCTTCAAGGCTGACATTGACCCCATCCATGGTGGATGATTTCATGTCAATGAAAGGCATGGTTGAAGAACTCTATCGAGACCATCGAGAGAAGGTTGATAGGATGCAAGAGTTGGAAGAAGCCAATCGACGCCTGCAGATAGAGAATGCAGTACTTCAACGGTTGTTGGAGGAATCCAACATGGAGAAGGAAAGACTGCAAATGTTGTTGCAAGACATCTTAGAGGAGCTGGGAACAATGCTCATCAAACTAGTATATCAATTTGTGTGTTTATTACATCTTTTGTAGTGTGATGAATATGTTGATAAACTAGTATTGTTTTGTGAGCTCTGAATAAACTTGTTTGTAATAATTTTTATGAAGTTGTAATTCTCTAGAGATTGAGAATTTGTAAGGCTCTTGGAAGCCATGTATTGTAATATGGAAAGAGAATACTTTGTAACTTCTTATTGCAGGTATGTTGTTAAGCACTTGTACTTGCAAATTTCAAGTGCGAAGCTTCAATTGAAGAGCACTTTTTCAGACAGAGTTGTTGAGAACGGTCAACAATGACCTTGTATGTTCTCAGCTTAAAGACTCAGTGATGGTCATTTTCAGGATAAGTCTGAACTCGGTTGGAGTTCTTGAAGGATGTTATTGGTGACCTCATTGCTTCAGATGAACGTGACCCGAGCTGTACGGTGGAGCCTTGAATCAGCTATTCCGAAGTACAAAGGTGAAGGAATATTTCAAGCTGAGGCGCAGATACCATGCTCGAGTAGTTGGAGGAGCAACAAAAGCATGCCAGAGGAAATGGCGAGAGATGCAGAATGTGAATCACCCCGTGAGAAGCACTGAGAGACAGGTTTACCATACTCAGTTTTCCTTCTTGCTTTGGGTATGTTAAGTTCCATTTTAAACTGCATTGTGATGAGTTGTGGATTCCATGTTGCTGAAATGTAAGACCCCTGTAGAGGGCAGATGTGGCGATAAGGACAACTCTTGTTGATAGTCCATTGCTGAAGTGTAAGACCTCAATAGGCAGATGTGGCAGTGTCTATGTTCTAGTGATTCAGATCGTGGCAAGTGGCAAGATGCAGAATGCGAGATGTTTTTGAAGGAACTGTAAACTTTTGGAGGACCAAAAGTTCTTCAGTGGGGAGGTTTGATCTAGGTGGATCTTTAGAACCTGAAAATTGAAGTGTTTCAATTTTTCTCGGAAGCAGTGCCATCACGTAGAGCATAGAATTCTGAATCCAACACAACTTGAACGGGCAAAAAAGGAGTCTGTTTGTGCAAGATATCGCCGGTCAAAGCTCAGTCAAAGGCTGGTCAACTCAGCGATCAGGGACGAGGAAAAAGGTGGAAAATACATCATCACCAAATTGGTCAAAGTTGGCGTCATCGCGAAGGTCTTGTCGTCACGATTCCAACGGCGTTCGTTTCGTCGAAAACGGAGCACGTACGCGAGAGTTATAGCCAGTCAAAGTTGCAGTTGACTAAGGTACCATGAGGTACGATTGCTGACGTCAGCATGACGTCATCTTGCTGACTTGGCAAACGGGTCATCGTACGGATGATGACGTGGACCAATTGGGAGTTGACACGTGGCAGTTCGTACATGTCGACGTGGCACGATGATGTGGCAGGTGACGTCATCAAAGTCAACGAATTGGGCGATGACACGTGTCATCCGTACGTCGACGTGGAAAAGTGACGTGTCTTGGTGACTATACAGGTGATGTGGCTGTTCCAGGGAATCCCATCGCGACACGTGGCTTGTTCTCCCTTTCACCTCCGGCGGATGAGTTTGTTTGCATTTACCAAAAGGTAGCTCTAGGGGGTTGAAACTGCGACCTTCTCCCCACCATCCATTTGCTACAAACTTAGGCAACCATTGCACCATCAAGCGGTATGTTACCTATTCAGAGCGGCGGGTTGTTTTTGTTATGTAACGGTCGGGATATTGAGGTTAAATTCCAACCGTCGGGCGTCGAACCCCGAACCACCCAAATGCCAAAAGTCAAGGCCGCCGACAGGCCATTCGATGGTTTGATATTATGGTTAGCACCGGTTTTATATAACCAATTGGTTAGGCCGAAGCCTAAACCAAATAACCTAATAATGGTTATTATTGTTGCAAATAAAATAAAAATAACAAAACAACCCCTAAAACACAAACAAGCCCGAGGAAAATTATAAGGGCTTAAACAAATTTTAGATTATTAAAGGGGGTGTTATTGTTTTTATTTGTTAAAATGGGGAATAGGTTATTTATTTTCCATTAAGGGGAAAAATGCCAAGTCAGGTGGTTTTGGTGGTTTTAACCACATAGGCCCAACTTCAAGTATAAAAGGGAGGAGTCTTGGAGTATTTTTCATCATCACTTTTCAAGTGAGTTCATTCTCCTCTTGTTTTCCATTCTCTCGGCCATGAGAGCCTTTTGTGAGAGAGAATTTCAGTGGGAGTTAGGAGAATATTTATAGTGATGTATTGTGATGTTCTGAGTCTTGTAGTAGATCCTATTAGGCAAAGTTAGTTTTCTTCCTCTTTGTTAGTCATCCCTAGCCTTGAGAGCTTTTGAGAGGGGTGTGAGTGAGAGACTTTTGTATGACTTTGTGGAAAGGCTACAAGATATTGTGAAACAGTTTTGCAAGAGGCTCCAGTGGAGATTGTACTGCCGTTTTAGAACATTTCAATAGATTGGTCATTCGATTGAGCTCGACCGGGAGACATAGTCCACTCGGACGAACTCCGTAATCAATTTGGTGTCTTCTTTACTCTCTCTTGGTTCTATGTTTTGAATTCTCTCTTAATGTTCCTGTTACTCCATTGTTAATGTCTTTATGCCTTTGTTCATAATCACTTAAGCAACGGTTGTCATAGATCCCTTCTGCTTTACGGATCAATAGTTAATAATAAGATATGTCTTGTATTTGAGGGCTTCTTAAAATGATTAGCTGTCATAAAAAAAAATAAAAAATTGGCCTGTAAATTACTTAAACCATAAATTGCATTAGGGATTTGGAAATGAAAATGGAAATGGAGATGGAGATGGAGGAGAGGGATATGGAAAGGAGAGGGAGATAAATAGAGAGAGGATAGAGGGATAGATAGAGATGGAAGACATAAATATATAGAGATGGAGAGATAGGGAGAGACAGGGAGAGAATGAGTGGGGATAAAAAGACAAAGATATAGGGAGTGATATATAAGAGGTAGAAATGGAAAGATATAGGGGTAGAGAGACATGTAGAGATAATAAGATAGAGATAGAGGTGTTGATGAAAGAAGAAATATGGAGATAGAGGGGGAGAGAGAGATAGAGAGCTAGAGAGATAGATATAGAGATAGATATAGAGATAGAGGTAGAGATAGAGGTAGAGATAGGGAGGGAGAAAAAATGAGTGTTTGTGTGTATGCATAAGAGAGAGAGAGAGAGAGTGAGATAGTTATGTATAAATATATAGAGAGGGAGGGAGAGGAAGGAGAAAAATAGAGATATAAGAGAGAAGTATAAAGATATAGAAAGGAGTGATAGGGAGAAAGGGGGGGAGAGGGAGAGATAGAGATAGAAAGAGGGAGAGATAGGGATATAAAGGAGAGATGGAGAGATAGATACAACTTGAGAAAGATGGAGGGGTGAGATATAGAGAGTAAAAGAAAAAGACAGAGCAATAAATATATAGAGGGACAGACGAAAGGAGAGACAAAGAGGGAAAGGGACAGATAGAGACAAAAACAGGGAGACAATGAAAGAGGGGGAGTTGGAGAGAGCAAGACAAAGATATAGGAAGTGATAAATAGAGAGAGGTAGAGAGGGATATAGAGAGAGTAGGAGAGATGGAGGGAGAGATTGAGGAATAAGTGAGAGATAGAGATCTAATTAGATATAAAGAGTGAGGGAGAGGGAGAGATTGGAAGATAGAGATAGAGGGGGAAGAGTGAGAGATAAAGGAGGTGATAGAGATAAGTAATAGAGATAGAGAGGGAGAGAGAGAGAGATAGAGGGGGGAGAGGCAGATATAGGGAGGGGAAAATAGGGAGTTTGTGTGTGTGAGAGAGAAATATATAGGGAGGGAGAAATAGGGAGTGTGTGTGTGTGTGTGAGTGACAGAGAGATATTAAGATATAGATAAAGAGGGCTATATATAAGGAGAGAGAGAGGGAGAGAAATAGAGAGAGAATAGAGAAGTAGAGAGATATATAAAGGGAGAGAGAAATAGGGGAGAGAAATATATATTAGAAAATATATATAGTAGAGTCACTCTTTCCCTTATATATTAGAAAATATATAAGGGAAAGAGTGACTGATATGCAGTGAGAGGTAAGGAGAGAGAAATAGGGGAGAGGTAGAAAGGAAGATAGAGATAGAGATGAAGATGAATATGGAGAGAGAGGGAGATCTATCGAGGGATAGAAAGATATAGGAAGTTATATATAAAGTTAGAGAGATGAAGACATATTTATATAGAGAGATGGATATGATTATTATTAGGAAGGGTTTAGGTGATTGAAGATAGACAATTAGGGTTAGGGTTAAGGATTAATTAGGATTAGGGTTGAATTAGGGATAGGGTTAGGGCTATGGATCAATTAGGATTAAGCTTCACTTAGGATTCAATTAGAGGTCAATTGGGGTTATAACTAGGATTAAAGTTAGTTCGAGGTTTAGTTAGGGTTAGGGTTCTAAAATAAAGCTTGGGTTTAGCATTAGGGTTAGGGTTCAATTAGGGTTTGGATTGAGGTTTGGGTTCAATTAGGGTTAGAGTTAGGGATAAAGCTTAATTAAGGTTGAATTTTAATAGGGTTATGGTTGGGGTTTTAATATAAATCCTAGGGTTAAAGGGTTTGCATTCAATTAGGGTGGGTTAGGGTTCAATTGATGTTCACTTAAGGTAAGGGTTCTAGGATAAAGTTTGGGGTAAGGCTTAGGATTGGGGTTAGAATTCAATTAGGATTATGGTTAGGGTTACAATTATGGTAAGGGTTAAGATTCAATTAGGAATCAATTAGGGATACAATTAGGGTTTATATTCAATTAGGGTTAGGGTTTAACTAAGGTTAGGAATAATATTTAATTATAATTAGGGTTAAAGTAAGGTTACAATTAGGGTTCATTTAGGCTTAAGTTGAGGGTTTAATTAGGGTTATAGTTAGACTTAAGCTTAGGGTTAGTGTTTAGGTTCAACTAGGGTTACATTTAGACTTAAAGTTAGGATTAGTGTTTAGGTTTAATTATGGTTGAATTTCAAGAAGATAAGGGTTATGGTTAGGGTTAGGATTCTAATATAGATCCTAAGTCTACGATTTTCGTTCAATTAGGGTTAGGTATCTATTAGGGTTCTGGGTTAGGAGTTATAAGTTAGAGTTAGGGTTATATTTATATTAAGGTTAGAGTTAGGAGTTATAAGTTAAGATTAGGGTCAATGTTAGAGTAAGGGTTAGGTTTAGGATGAGGATTAATTACTATTATGGTTAGGGTTTAACAAGGGCTAAGATTCAATTAGGGTTCGGTTCAATTGATGTTTAATTAGGGTAGGGTTCTTGGATAATTTTTTTTGTTAGGGTTGGGGTTATAATTCAACTAAGATTAGGGTTAGTGTTACACTTACAATAAGGGTTAACATTCAATTAGGCTTTTGATTAGGGTTTATATTCAATTAGGGTAAGGCTTCAACTGGTGTTAGGATTAGTATTCAATTATAATTAAAGTTGGGTTGGGGTTAGGCTTAATATAGGTTTAGGATTAGGTTTTAATTAGGGATATGATTAGAATTAAGGAATTTATTATAATTTATGATTATGAATAGGGATAAAATTATTGTTAAGGTTATAATTTGGATTAGCATTACGAGTAGGACAAGGGATAAGATTATAATTCTATTTGTAACACTTAAACTACCACTATTATTTAATCACCATAAATCTATAACTAGCACTAATTCTAATTACAACCCTAGCCCTAATTCTAACTCAAATTTTAACCCTAACCTTAACCCTAACCCTAACTCTAACTCTAACCCTAACTCTAACATTAACAATATTTTTGACCCACCCTAATTCTTCAACTAACACTAATTCTAATTGCAACCCTAGCCCTAATCCTAATTATGTCTCTTATCATAATCATCACTCTAATCCTAATCCTAACCCTAACCTTAATTGTAACCCTAATTATAGTTCCAAAACATTAACTCAAACCCTAGCCCTAACCAAATCCTAACCATAATCCTAACCCTAACCCTAAACCCTAAAACAAACCCTAACTAGACTCTAACTCAAAAATTAACTCAAACCCTAACCCTAAACTTAAACCCAAAACCAAACCCTAACCCTACTCCTAACCATAAGTCTATGTTTAACTATAACTCTAACCTTAACCCTAAACCTAACCTAAACCATAATCATAATTATAACCATAATCCTAATTATATCTCTGATAGTATCTAAAACCTTAATCCTAACCCTAACCTTAACCATAATTAAATATCTAATCATAGCCCTACCCTAACCCTATCCCTAACTAAAATCCTTACCCTAATCCTAATCCTAGCTTTAACCCTAACCCTAATTATGATGATAACTCAATCCAAATTATAATTCTACCTCTAATTGTAATCATAACCCTAACCCTAACCCTAACTATAATCTTATTATTAAGGCAAATCCAACCATAATCCTAAATATATCTCTAACCCTAACCCTAACCCTAACCCTAATTCTATTTATAACCCTAATGTCTTGAAGTGAATGTGAGGAAAATATATGTGAAAAAATAATTGTAATGAATGTGCAACAAATATATGAAATACTAAATGTGTCACAGATATGTGTTTGTGTCCATAACCCAAACCATAATTCTAAGCATAATCCTAACCATAATGTAAACCCTAAGCCTAACCATTATTTGAACTCTAACATTAACAATAATCCCAATCTTGAACTTAAACCTACCATAACTATTATTCTATCATTCTATCATAATCATAATAATAATCCCAATCCTACCCATTTCTTCACCCTAACCATAATTCTTACCCTAACCCAAACATTAATGTAAACCCTAAACATGATCCTAACCATAGAACAAAATTCTAATCCTAACCATAAACCTAATGCTAACACTTACCTTAACACTAAACCTTAACTGTAACTATAACCCTAACCATAAGCCTAAACCCTAACCCTAACCATAATAAAAAACCTAAATGTTAAACCCTAATCCTAAATGGTTAACCCTAACTATGATATAAATCATAACCCTAAATTTTAACCCTAATTATATTAATTTATTCAATGTATAACACTAAACCTTAATAGTAAACCCTAACGCTAACTATAATCCTAATCATATGTCTAAACCCTAACCTTGACCATAATCATAATCGTAAACCAAATCCTAACCCTAATGCTAATCTTAACCTTAATCCTAACCTTGACCCTAACCCTAACCATAATTCTCACTCTAACTATGACCATAAGCCAAACCTTAACACTAAACCCTAACCCTAATCATAATAATAAATCTAAACCAAACCCTAACCCTAATGCCAACCCTAACGATGATATAAACCCTAATCCTAAATGCTAACTCTAATCATAACCCTAAATATATATATTTTTATTAAATGTGTTACGCACGCTGCGGCTACCACTAGCATACATATATATTATTTTAATAATATATATAAAATGTACGCCGAGATATATCCTATATATAAAATACTCTGAGATGTCTCGAGGCGTTTAATTTTTTCATCATTCAACTTTAATAAAAAATAAAGTTGAAAAAATTCAACGCCTCAAGACATCTCAGCATATTTTATATATAGGATATCTCTTGGTGTACATTTTATATATATTATTAAAATAATATATATGTATGCTAGTTATAAATCCATTGCATTAGGTAAATGAACATCATACATCCATTCATCATAATAAATAAATAAACATCAATGATCAAATATTATACCCAAGGAGTACATACATCGCTTTTATTACATAAAGATGCATCGTTTCATGAATACATTTAATTACATCAATACTTCCCAACATACAACGAGAAGGATACATAAAATACATGATAAGATACAACTGAAATGATTACATTACATAACATCAACACTATCTCAAGGCTAGTACAAGATCTGAAATCTCTGCATAAGATACAACATCCATGCTCACGATCATAAACTGGGAACCCAATGGAGTGCATAACATGTTCCACCTGACCATGTGGAACCCTAAGTTCCATCCCCTATGCTAGGAGATGAAAATAAGGACCCACTACACAAGCAGTCAAGAAAACAGTAGCACAACACAAGGGATAACATGACTCCAACATACAAAGTACATCAGGAACATCACATGACAAAGACATCGCTTCCAAAGGCATGCAAACAAAAAAGGGGAACACAAGACTAGGGAATGCTAGATTGCATGAAGGAGGAGTATCATCACATAGCTTTCTATGGGTTACCCTAGCATATCTTCCTAGGCTACAATCCTCCATCCTGAGTTACCCTGACAGCCTCTACTGAATCACCGACCCCCATACAAACTTATGCAAGATCAACATACCTTTCAAGAGGACAAGGAAGTTGATCTTTTCCATTCCAGGACTTCCCACTCATCTCAAGCCTAAACGAGCACTTGAGCCATGAGTGAGGCATACCATTATCTTGATTAATGTGAACTGCTCAACCCCCTAATTCATTTTAAGTTATCACTGGATTAAAGAAACTCTCAATAAGTTACCTCAACTACCACTTTGGGTGCCAACCCCCATTGAAAGCCACTCCCCCTACTAGCAACTAGAGACCCAATACATCAAACAGGGCAAGCCATCTTGCACACCGAAACAAAGCCACAAGAATCACATTTCTTGAGCATGGCATGAACCATCTTGCTCACAATTTTCCCAACCATAATCATAAGTAAACAATGCAAGGCTAAAACCCTCACGATCACATTTCAAGTATAAAATCCATCTATTACAATCCCAAAATACCAACCACTTCCATGTGAAACAACATAAAACTCATGCAACACTCATGGCTTATGGGTTGTCCTCACGGATCTTCCTAGGCCCTGGCTCCCATTCTAGGTTGTCCTGGCAGCCTCACTTGATCCCCGACCCCCATGAAAACTCATACAAGTAAAACCATAATCCCCTCTAGCCTCTGGAAGTCTCTCAATAACCATTTGTATAAAAGACTCTCCCCCCATAGGACAATAACCAAAAAAAAAAACTCAATGTCAAATCAAACACAACAATCAATAATAAAAACAACCAAATAGTGCATCCAAGGGAGAATTTATTTGCACATTTCTAAAATCATTACATAACCACGAGCTTCACTTGGTAGACCATTCACACAATAATTCTCAAATGTCTATAAGATCTATTAATCTAATTTTCAATGCAACTATTAAAATAATTGCAATGGATCAACATCCCAAGAAAAACCCAATTTCCTCTATATATTTCTCAATAACTAAAGACATGGAAAATTTTATAAATCAACTATAAAATAATTATAATAGAAATAAAACCCTCATTTATCTTAAGATTAAATCAACTCTACTCTTATTCTTTCTTTAACAATAATAATATCCAAGTATACTCATTCATATATATAATTATATATGTATATATGTAATTATATATGTATATATATAAATATATCCAACATTGGCATACATATTTACATGTAAACATATCATTTTGACAATTAAAGAATCTCAGATAAATTTGTGACACCTCTCACATTTGGCTATTCTACATTTGATACTTCTGATACTCTATTATGTATTTGGAGACATTGTGATGTTTTCTTTACCCTTTTGTTAGACTTAGATGTTAGTGTTGTAGTTGATAATCTTTTTGGTTGTGGATTGTGACACTCTGACTTGATGATTATGTTTTGAGACATTGGATGTTAGCTTATATGGATGGATTTCATGATTATGATTTTATGTGCTTTAGCATCTTACATGTGGTGTATCTGGCATTATGTGGTGTATATGGTATTATGTGGTGTATCTTACAATTTGGGCATTTTTCTGGGCGAATCTATAAAATTGGGGTTGCGTGGCGGGGCGTTACAAAATTTTAATTCAAACATACTTTTCTTTACTTAATTAATGCTTTTTATTTTTAAAAGTAATTACATAAACATTAAATAAATATTTTCAATCTAATCCCCCCATACAAATTATATATTTTACTTCATAGTCATACACTTACAATTTGAATTACAACCTAATTTAATTTGTTGCCATTTAGTTAAATGTTTTCCTGATGGAAAAGATCCTTATTAATACCACTAACTAAAATAGTCTTATCTTCATGTAATATCAACTTTTCCCTTAACTCTCAATTACCTATTTAGAAAATAACTAATTCTCTTAGTTGGATACACTACCTAATAACCTCTTACCAATAAAACTATTTTATTAAATAACATTTTAGTCTTTTTCTAAAACATTTCCTCTATTTAACTTTCCAATATGCTTATCTACATAACCAAATAATAAAAAAACATGAATTATTCTTTTTCTATGACTAAAATACAAATACATGTATATATATATATATGCATTTATTATAATTGAAAAGCTGATTATAATGCCATATATTTCAACTCAAAAGTATTATATATTTATTTACATCCACACACATATGTATGTATTATATCTGTATTATAACAAAGCATAATAAAGCAACATGGATCTACACATAACACATACATTTATATTTAATTACATCTATAATCAATTAACTTCCATGCTGAATATGCAATGTTTTTCCTATTATCGAACTACCTACTGCAATACATAGATATCAAACTTCAATATAGTAAAAGAAAATCCATAAAAGCCAATATAAATGTACATTTACTGAGCACATCGGGCCCCCTTACCAAATATTCATAGGATACTTCTAACGTAGATGGGTTGAAGGCCATAAAATGGTACATGCTTTTTGCACAGGAAACAAATCACATCAACAACACAGGAGACGTATGCAAGATGAGGAAAATAGAGACACACAACTATGCGAAACTAAAGATTATGCTCCAAATAGATTTCTGTAAGGAAGTTCTCTAAATCTTCAAATTAATAAAGCTCAAGAGAGCATCCTAATTTATTGTCTAATAAGATCATATCACAAAGATGGGGTATCTTATGGCGGCCTGTTCACAGTGATAAACGTTGGTGGATCCCTTGGCCATTGAGGCGACATCAAGATTGGGTTGACAAAAGAGATTTAGCAAGACAAAAGAGGGATGCAGATGAGTCATCAAATGTCAACCGCTCCAAGATATAATGATGTATCAAACCTGGAGCCAGAGGTTTCGACTAGCACCAGTTTTATGAGTAGAGAACCTTCATTTCATTTTGAAGGTATCTAGCAATAGGCTACACTGATTTGAAAGACTTAAGAGACTCTAGCAAATTAGCAGGTGAAGAGTTGAATACCTTAAATAGTTGATCTAATTATTCACCATCTTATCTCTTAAAATGAACCTCAAACATAATGATATGCATCAGATCTAAGAAAGAGGACGCCATCAATAGCTAAGATTTTGATTTTTATGCAAGGCAGATTTACTTCCGATGTAAAGGTAATACCTCAAGCCATAATAGTGGACAAGCAGCGACCAAGGGAAACATTAACATTATTTCATAAGCAAAAACAAAGGAGCAATGGCAGTTAGAAGAAAGAGCAAAGCATCCCAAGCTAAGGTCATTGACAGGGGTTTAGGCCGAATGCCTCCATGAGATACATGCAAGAAGCCAAGAGCAGTTGGTGCGCACATAACAGATTAGCCAAAAGACCAAGCCTTAGAAAATTTTCAAGCAAATGCAATTGACAGATTGAATAAGCTTCATAAAATTACAATTTTTGAATATTTTTAATTCACAATAAAGCAACAAAGATATGTATTATTATTACCAGAAACATAGACATTCATACATATGTTTTGAGAACAGGGACAAAATCTAGAAGGAAATGGAACTTGGAATCCAACACTACAGGAACGAAAGAACGATGCCAAGATCCATTGTTACGTTCGCAATAATCCACTTCGTCAAAACAATTCAATAATCGATCCACTCTACCCGAATCCAATATTTTCTTTCTGAACAAAAATGCATCTATTCTACAAAATAATTTCTTTTTGACCTAGTTCTCATTAAAAAAAAAGACTAAAAATCCAAGATCCTCCCCAAAAAATGATATGTATTATACAAGGAAAGCTTTTGTTTTTCGAAAACAAAAAGTGGATAAGAATCTCATAAAAACACATGAGAGATCTTCTGAGGGCATGTCCCCCTACATTTGAGGGCACTGGAGGAGGACTGGAGGCTGAAACATGGCTTATTGACTTGGATCAAGTGTTCTCCATGCATCCTTATGGTAGCAATACTAGGGTTCGGTGCGCCATCATGCACCTCAGAGGATTTTCATCTACGTGGTGGCGCCTTGAGGAGCAGAAACTCCATCTTGACATCAGTTCAGTGATGTGGGAGTTATTTTTGTAGCATTTCAGGGCTCGCTTCTTATCAGACCATTGGAGGCAACATCGGGCAAATGAATTTCATGAGCTGCGACAGATGGCAATGATCGTAGAGTAGTACGAGCGCCGATTTTATTAGTTGAAGCTGTATGCAGGGATTCTTAATGATGAGGCAATGCTTGTTCAACATTTTGTTAGGGGCTTGAACACCCAAATCAGTGGAGGATTTTGGGTTTTTGAGCCGAAGACCATGGAGGTGGCGGTGGAGAAAGCTCGCCTTATAGAGGAGATTTTGGCCATGGCATTAGGAGGTCACATTAGAGTCTAGATTGGTAGTGCTCCTACTTTTGGTTTTGGTTCTCGCGGTGGCTAGTCTTAGGCTACAGGCTCATCCAAGAATTATCATGCACCCTCTAAGGGTGGACAACAACAACAAAATCAACAACAGTCTCAGCATAAGCAGAAAAATTCTCAGTCTCAACAGAGTGGTAGATTTCAGTCCAAAAAGAATTGGAATTGGTAGTGAGCTCGGTAGGACCGATTTGAGCAGCCTACAAAGAGTGCACAATCAACACCTAGTCGGGGCAGCTTTCAGCAATCAAATGCTCCATTCGGGGGCAGAGGATTCAGTCGTGGAACAGGTTGCTTTTCTTGCGGCCAACAGGGCCATAATGCTAGGCAGTGTCCATAGAAGAGTTCCACAGGTTTTAGTCAGAGGCCAACGACTTCCGAGCCAATAGTTAGCGATGTGGGCCGGTCACATCGTGTCTTTGCGGCGATTGACAACCGTTAGGCAGATCATCAGGGCATTGTGGTTGAGGTTTTAGGTGTGTTGTAGGGCTCTAGCATATCTATACTCTTTGATTTTGGTGCATCAGATTCCTTCATTTCTCCTTTTGTAGTTAAGCACTATGGACTGGTGGCAGCAAGGCAAGGTTCTATGTGGGTGGTCGAATTGGCTTCCGGGGCTAAGGAGGTAGTAGAGTCTTTTGTCTGAGGTTGTAACTTGAGTATTGGGTCCTTTGTGACTTTAGTGGATCTTCGAATCCTTCCCTTGGGATCCTATGATGTGGTGTTAGGTATGGATTGGCTGAGTGCACATCGCGCCATGATTGATTGTCGTTGCAAGTCGGTGCGTTGTGTAGATGATTCCGGAAAGGAGGTTGAAATTGTTGGCATTCAGAGACCTATCTCCTTACAGATGATATCTGCGATGTAGTTGAAGAGGTGCGCTCATCAGGGTTGTTAGCTATTTGCAGTTTCAGTTAACGACCTAGATTTGGAGGAGAGTCGTTAGATATCTTTGGATGATTATCCTCTTCTTGAGGGGTTTACAGATGTTTTTTCGAGCGAAATTCTGGGAATGCCACCAAAGCGTGACATTGACTTCAAAATTGATTTGGTACCCATAGTTGAGCCTATTTCTTGGGCTCCATA
>VDFB02142490.1:0-12110 GCA_007258455.2 Sequoia sempervirens | reverse complement strand
TTCTAGGTCACCATGAAGAAATGTTGTCTTCACATCCATTTGTTCAACCTCTAAGTCATACGCTGCTGCAAGTGACAAAAGAAATCTGTTAGATGTTAGCTTAGCTATAGGAAATAAATTTTCTCCATAATCAATTCCCTCTACCTGGGAATAACCCTTCGCAACCAACCTTGCCTTATACTTTTCCACACTGCCATCCAGACCTATTTTTCTTTTTAAATACCTATTTGCAGCTAACAACTTTTTTGCCTTTAGGCAAGGGCACCAAACTCCAAGTATCATTCTTTTCTAATGATGTCATTTCTTCATTCATGGCTTCCAACCAATAGTTTGAATTAGACATTCTAAATGCCTCTTTCATAGTCCTAGGCTCATCAGTGCTAGAAATTAAAGCATAGGCACAAGTAGAATCTATCAAAGAAAACCCATACCTATCAGGTTGCTTTCTTTCACGTGTTGACCTCCTCACAGGCTGAGGCTGAGGTTGTTCTTCTTCTTTAGAACTCTCAGAACTACTTGAGCTCTCCTCAATTTTAGGTACATTTTGAATTTTGAATTCCTCTTTATTTGGTGTTGGAGGAATTTCAACTACATCCTTTTTATCTTTTGATTTTGTCTCTGACTGCAGATCCAAAGTAGAAGGCTTCAACTCACGAAAGATAACACTTCTTCTATAAAGAACCTTCTTCGATTTAGGATTCCAAAGCTTGTATCCTTTTATGCCAGTACTATAACTAATAAAAATACATTTAACAACCTTATTTTCCAATTTAGATCTTTTCTCATTCGACACATATGCATATGCCTCACAGCCAAAAACATGAATATGTCTCAAAGAAGGCTTCTTCCCAGACCATGCTTCCAAAGGTATTTTCTCAACAAGAGTGGAATTAGGAGAATGGTTTATCAAATAACATGTTGTTGCAACTACCTTAGCCCAGAAGGTCTCCTCCAAGCCAGCACTGCTTAGCATACTTTGTGCTCTTTCCATCACTGTCTTGTTGAACCTTTCTGCAACTCTATTTTGCTGTGGAGTGTAAGGTGTAGTTTTATGTCTTTTAATCCCATGATCTTTATAGTACCTCTCGAACTCATTAGAACAAAACTCACCGCCATTGTCAGTCCTTAAACATTTTATTTTCCTTCCAGTCTAATTTTCCACAAGGTTTTTAAATTCCTTAAAACAACTGAACACTTCTGTTTTACTTTTCAAAAAATAAACAAATTCCCTTCTTGAATAATCATTAATGAACGATACATAATATCTTGATTTAGACAAAGAAGGAACATTTACTAGACCAAAAATATCAAAATGTATGTAATCAAGTAAATCAGAACATTTGTGAGGACTAGAGTAAAATGAAACACAGTGTTGTTTACCATATATACAATGTTCACAAAATTCGAATTTAAGGTTACAATCATCAAGCCCTTCAACCAGGTTTTTATTCTTCAAGGTTTTTAAACCTTTTTCACCAATGTGGCCTAGCTTATGATGCCAAATCATAGTCTTTTCTGCTGGAAGTTTAACTTCCATAGAGTTTGCACTATCAGGAAGTTTTTCCTCTTTATCTCCATGAGTAGCTTTCTGTGACTTTGTAGACACTATTGCATTGAACAACATGTGCATCCGGCTTATACAAGGTACCAATTCGAGCACCCCTTGCTAGCACCATTGAACCTTTAGTCATCGTGCAACCATTTCTAGAGAATGTGACTTGCACTCCAATATCATTCATCTTACTAACAAAAAGTAGATTTTGAGCCAGACCTGGTATATGCATCACATCATCGATTCCCTTCACTCTTCCATAAGGGAATTAAATTTTGACTCTTCCACGGCCAACTATCTCCAAAGATGAATCGCTTTCCAAATACACCCTTCCACCATCATATTGTTCATACTTAGTGAACCAGTCTCTATGAGATGTCATATGGAAAGATGCTCCAGAATCAATCAACCAGACATCATCTGATGCCTATGTAGCTAAGGCTGCAATGAAGGCATTTGCATCACTCTTAGAAGAATCATTGTCAGAATAATACTTCTTCTTTTTCTCCTCTTTACAATCCTTTCAGACATGACCAAGTTGCCCAGTATTCTAGCACTTTACCTTGGACTTCTTACCAAGAGACTTTGATCTCCCCTCTGATTTTGATTTGGACTTCTTGTCCTTCTTCTTGCCTTTTTCTTTCGATCTACCTCTAACAGCAAGAGCCTCCTTTGCCATCTCAAAATATTTTCTTCTCATCTCTTCTGATAACAAGGAAGCAACAACATCTTCCATCTTAAAAGTGGATGTTGTACTCCCAATATCCATCACTAAGTGATCCCAAGAATCTGACAAAGAACATAATAACAACATACATCGATCTTCTTCATCAATCTTCACACCCACAGATGCTAACTGAGCAATCAACATGTTGAAAGCATTCAAGTGATCTACAATAGATGCTTCTTCCTACATTTTCAAAGAGTACAACTTCTTCCTCAAGAACAACATATTCACCAAGGACTTGCCTTGATAAATAGCTCCCAGTCTTTTCCACAAAGAAGATGCAGTCCTTTCTTCATGAACATTTAGAAGAATAGAGTCTACTAAACAGAGCCTTATCAGCCCCTTTGATTTTTGATCTGCAAGGTCCCAATCCTCTTGCTTCATGCCTATAGGCTTCATTCTAGACACAATAATCCAAAGATCATGATCAACCAAAAAATCTTCCATTTTAAGTTTCTACAACTCAAAATTGCTGCCATTGAATTTCTCAATTTCAATCTTTCCTGATGTGCTTTCCATCTTAACCTGTAATTCGAATTACCAAAATTCTACAAGACTCCCACTAAACAAAATTGACACAAAAAACCCAACGTACCCACAATGATAACACAACTGGTCAAGCTCTGATACCACTTGTAAGGAAAGCTTAGGTGTGGAACAAACTCTCCTAAGTCAAAACCTCAATGAAGAATGTAGAGGTGACTTTAAATTTTACAATTACAATTCAATTAAGATACTCATGAATGAAATAATAGAAACAAAGAAATTAACATACACAGATGAACACCAAATTTATGTGGGAAAACCCTTATGGGAGAAAAACCCACCACACCAAGAAAAACCCCTTTGTATTACAATAAACAAATTACATACAGAGTACAGGCTTCACTCTCTGATGTCAAATTACAACAACATAATTTCCTGATCAATCTTGTACAGAACATCCCAGTTACAATGCTCTCTAAATTGAATTCATACACACTCATCCCACATCGAATTATTCATTGAACTGATCATCATCTTCGATTACAGAGTATATCCATGTTGTTCACGGTCTATTGATCTTCCTCACAGGAATGACCGCAACAATCCAATTGCTAGCAGTTTACATTTCGCTTCTTTGATTGGTCGAAGACAAACCATGTAGGATAGTCATTTGGTCAAGGTTCTCAAACTATGTTGCATGTCGGTGAGACACTAGGCCATATCTCCCCAATGCCACAATGCTTGACTGTCATTATTACTCAGAGTCACCACCATCGCTAAGACATCATATCGATATCCACTGTAGAAGCATCGGCCAAACCATCACTATTGGTGAGACATCATACCGAACAAAAATTCATCCTCTGTAGATCTATTGGTGAGACAAGTGCTATCCTCAAGAGTTATCACCGAAAGCACCTGCTTGTTGGTGAGAGAAACCTTATCACTAAGAGGTCACACCAACGTTCAACTCATGTAGCTCTATCGGTAAGACCATCGCTATCAGAGAGACATCACACCGAGCAAAGAACAATCGGAGAGACCACTGCTATCACCAAGAGGTTATATCGAATGCACCAGCCTATTGGTGAGATCACATCCATCGGCAAGAGTTCTTACCAAGCGCAAACCTATCAGCTAAGAGTCTCCCTGATGACATCCTTGTGAATAACCGTCAGCGATACATACACTGTCGGGGTGAGTTATTTTGAATGTTCAAAGCTCTCCCTGATGACTTCTGTCACCACAAGTCTCCTCGATAACCATTAGACACCAACCCATCAGCAAGAGATCTGCTTGGGCAGAACGAGTTTGAAACTTTCACAGTGATTGACATGTCTTGCCAATGACTCATGTCAGCAAGACAGAAGTGAAGTCTTGGTGACCTGAGAACTTCAAATGATAAGAGTACTGCTGCTAGTCGGTAAGACTTTTAGATGGTCTCACCAACTTTACTCTTTCAGGAGTTTACATGCTAGTAAGATTGAGGCACATTTTCCAACAGAAGGAGGGTAGGGAATGGAAAAAAAGTTTATTTTTGGGATGATGCCTAGGAAAATGGTCCTATGCTTTCCTTAGTAGTTCAACTGAATCAAATTAAACAAGACCTCATAAGCTAAATGCAATCTGCTTATATGACTATGTTGATTAGTGAGGGGGGTCTCTAAAGTGGAAAATTTTAGGATTTAGGTTCTTGAGTCAAGATCTCTAGGGGGTGTTCTTAGCTTAACTATCCTAACTCCTTTATCTTAGACTCTCTTATTGGTGGTTGTCTTCTATTTTTTCATGAAGGTGAAGATGTTTGGGTTTGGAGTAAGAACCCTTCTGGGGTTTTATTAGTTAAATCTCTCATACCAAATTGGAAAAACCATCTATCACTCCTCAACATTTTAATTGGAACAAATTATGGAATGCAAAGTTAATTCTAAAAATCAATTGTTTCTAGTGGGCTATCATACACGATAAAATCCTTATCCTTGATTTTCTTAATAGGAGGGTATTTTAGTTTGTCAATAGGTGTCCTCTTTATTTCAAAGCCTCTCAAAGTATAATTCATGTATTGTTTCACTGCTCTTTTGTGAGAGAGGTGTGGTCATTGGCCTTAGGTATTTTAATAATTTATTGGGTGTTTCCCAATGATCCTAAGGAGCTTAAATTGATCAATGGAATGTTTTTCCATTCAAAAATCCAATCATTGTGCAACTTTGGCATAAAATTCCCCTTTTTGTCTCTTGGAATCTTTGGAAAGAAAGAAACAACAAAATATTTAGAGAACAAAAAAGAAGCAGTATGGAGGTATTCCAAAGTACTAAACAAAAAATATAAGAAAATATCAATTCAAAAAGCTTTGGCCTCTCCAAACTCATGCCCACTTATAATGATCTCAAAATAAAATAAATTTAGGGAATTAAACAAGACCTAACTAGAATAAACTGGAAGAACATATTGAGTAGAAGTTTGACTATCTAGACCCCTCCCATTGATGGCTGGATCAAGCTAAAATTTGATGGTTATTCTAAGGGTAACCCAAGTGTTGTTGCTACGGGAGGCTTAATAAGGGATTATAGGGGTAGATGTATTGGAGGCTATGCTAAGTGCTTGGAGATAATCACAAGAAATGTGGTTGAAGCCACTAGTACCTTGTGGGGTTTGAAGAAGATTACAAAAAAAGGCTTCAAGAAAGTCATCATTGAAGGAGACCTCAAGTTGATGATTGACTTACAGAAAGGTGCTACTGACCCTCCTTGGAAGAATAAGAGTTTGATTGAGGATATAGAAAGGATGATGGAAAGCTTTAATAAGTATTTATTACAACATAGTTTTAGGGAAGGAAACAAAGTAGTAGACATTGCTTCTAATATTGGGCAAGCTTGCCTATTATCAATAACAAAGTTGGAATTACAAGGACCTCCCACAATGAATTAAAAATTGTGTTTTAGATGATCACATTCAAATAAAAAATTCAAAGTCTTATCATACAAGAATTAATGATGATAACTACTAATTCAGTTTCATAGGCTTTGGTTATTGGGTCATAGTTTATGCTTGGTACACTTTTTGAATTTGAATTATAATTTTATGATGACAAGGTGGAAGTGGGTGGGTAACAAGGATATGAAGGGTGGATTTTGTATGGCTACCCTTGCAAATATTTTATACCATATGATATTTAATTTTCTCCTCTAGTTTTTCCTATGGAACAACATGGCATATAAGGAGGACCATTTTTACATGATAAAGGTTTTAAAGCATAATAATTTAAAGAAGGATTATTTTAAAGATGAGGAATGTGTTGATATGACAAAGTACAATAGAAATAATTATTTAAAGAATAATAATCCTAAGTAGGTGAAAATTAAAGTTAGGGAATGTTTTGACATGATTAAGCACATAAGGAATTTTAATGATGCTACCATAATAGGTCTAGTTCCTAATAAGTTTTGGCATATTGAAAAGGTGGCCCACCATATGATTTTTATGACTCCCATAGATTAGATTCATATCATTCCTCCCCCTGATAGTGTTTAGAAATTAAATTTTAATTATTTGAATGGGGAGTGTATTTTCCACACATGCCCAAGGTCTTGTCTAAAGTTCAATAAAACTTCACATAATATTTAGGTGATCTCAATCTAGGTGGATCAAATTATTAATAATATTAGGAGAGCCTTCCAGAAAAAAGAATGATTATCTAGATTTTTTATTAACTATTGGGTTAGCTCATAGGTCCTATTCTAATTCTAGCAATTTTATAAATTGTTTCTACAATCTAGGTGTTTATAAGTGTGGAAGTGGGGCCTTAGTGTTGCAGTCTTAGCTGCAAAGAGTTACTAAAGGGTGTGGAGTGGATATGGGGGGTCCCCAAAAGTGATTAGAACCATTATTTTGTGTGCCACTAAAGTAGAATGTGGAAATGTGGAAACTTTTTGAGGAGGTGGGCATGACTCCTTTTTTCCTAGTGATGAAGGGTTTTAATGACTATATTACCTCCAAATTCTTCAATTCATGGAGGGAGTTTTTAAGGTTAAGATTGGGAGAATTTTATTTGTGGTTATCCCTAAGTTAATTGTTGAAAATCTAGGCTTGGAGTGTAGAGGATTCAAGGTTTCCACAGTTAGTAATGGAAATTATCAATGTTTCATTCATAACTTTCTGGAAGGGGAAGAGAAGCTGAAAAGGTGCTAGAATGGTTACAATCATGAGAAAACATCAGCACCTTATGTCTTGGTAAGTGTCCACATTATGAGATACTTCAATTTAGAGGGTAGATACACTACTGTGCATGACTAACATTTCACATTCTTAAATCATATTAGGAGAAAAGAGAAAATCAACATCAACTGTTTCTTGCTCTCCTTGCTGCAACAATGCAAGGAAACAGGGGCTTCTCCCCCTTTGCATCAAGAATTTTTTATAAGACTCTACATTTATGTCTTTATGCTTACCCCTCTACTAGGCCCAATGAATTCTATGAGTCCTTTAAAAATTGAAGCCCTAAACAAGAAGACTAGTTTGATCCTTCATAACCCTAGCACCAACAAGAAGTTGAAGTTGGACACATAGAATCCTAATACTCTGTCTAAGTATGCTTCCCCTCATAATGATGATGTTATTGAATTTCCTAAGGAAAGAGTTAAGTCTACCCATCCCTCTCAATTTAATAAACCCCAAGCTATGCCCTCTGATTCTAAAAACCTTATTATTGGTGATGAACAATCTTGCTCCCTTGCCAAGCTTTGAAATCTCTAGACCTTAAAAACTCTAGCTCTAAACATAAAGCCTAGGAGATAGAATATTTTATGACTATTATGAAGGTTACTATTGAAATACAGGATGAAGATGAGGAAGGATTGGTTGAAGATTGTAGTAGTGGAAAAGCATAAAGGAGTTCTGCTAGACTGGAAAGTCAGAATATTAATGGTAAAATGCTTTCTTTTGAAGAACAAGATGAGGGGTCGCTCGATGAGGAATATGTTCCAATATAGGAGGATCCTTTAGATCTGAGAAAAAAATAATTGGAAGTTGTTTTAGGGGAGGAACTAGCTCCAGATGATATGACTAGTATGGAAGAGGATCCAAAGGAAAATTATAATGAACAAGAAGAGGTCAAGGACTGTGAGGAAGATGAAGAGGATGTTGAATGTATGGACAAGGGCCATGATGAAGAGAAGGTGAAGGTTATGATAAAATTTGAGGATGAACCTGGGAAGTGGAGGATAGGATATTTTAGAATTATAAGATATAGATAAATTATTTGCAGGAAAAAGTGAACATGATGGATAATACCTTTAATAGTTTGATTTCTATTATAACCTATGGCATTATGAACAAGGAAATTTTTGGTACAGTGTCTAGAAATTGAAAAGTAAAGAAAATGAAATGTAAAAGGGAATCCAATCAAAGTGCATAAATTATATTTTTAGGCAATGCTAGAAAAGGAGAGGACTAGTGGCAAAATGATATGGAACTATTGAAAAAGGAATGGAATTTAATTAACTGTCAAAAAGATTAGTTTGGTTTCTTGTTGTTTCCTATTTTGGGTCCTATGTGCATTCTTTGGTAGGATTGTGTTCCATCTAGTTCTTGGTTTTAGGCTATTTATATATAGACTATTAGTTTTTTTCTATTACATTTTTTTTCTCAGGTGGTTAGTGGTTAGATTTTGGTTTGAATTGTTGATTTTGGTTTTGTGTTGCTTCTTGTTTGGCTTATAGACCTAGTTATGGTTATGCTTTGAACTTATACTATGTATGGGAACATGGCCCTAACCTTTCTTTTTTAATTAAAAACATTAATATGGTTATTATTCCCCTTTATAGTTGTACAAACAATCAAGCTTACAATAGTTGGGAAAATTATATCTAAGCATATAACACCATTTGTATATCTATATATTAAAGTTCTTGTAGTCAAATAATTGAAAATCAATTTTAGTTAGTCATGGGTCACATGCTTTCTAATTATGAAAGACCAAATTTACAAAAAATATCATTGCTATTAATCCTTCTCATTCTTATAATTTTTTTGCTATTATAGATATTATATATTTTAATTTTTTATTTTTCATAAAAATATTAATCCAATATATAGTGAATAATTATTTTTTTGAAATCATACAAAGAGGAAATGAATAATCATTGTTGATCAATAAGATATGGGACCATCAATAAAACACAAGGAGGATGTGGCCATAATGATGAAGGTAGTGGAAGTTGTAGATGCAATATACAATCATGATAAGTTGTAAGAAACTTGAAGATGCCAATTAATTATTCTCATTATTGTTTGATACATGATACTTTTTATTTAATTTTCTATACTGTTTACATCACATCTTAAAATTATACTAGGTTTGATTTAGATGATATTAAGAGATAATTTTTATTTAATTTTCTATATTGTTTACATCAGATTTTAGCACTTAATTAAAAGCCTAAGTAAACTTATGAAGATGTAATTAAATAGTTAATTACACCAACACCCCCCCATAAGTGCAACTTAGGGAGAAGAATATAATGCAAACTACTATGGGTCCCGGCAACTAGGCCATGTTAGGTACCCATTTATAGATGCATATGAAATGCAATCTCTCATAAAGTAGAGAAAAGGGGAAAACCTAGTGGGAAGAAAACCCCTCTCCAAAAGAGAGAAAACAAGAAAAAAGGTATGACAAATGTAAACATGATGTATGGAGGACTCAATGATACCCCCGAAGGACTACATCCATCATGAATATACAATAAATTACCTCCCCATAAGAGGGAAGTAATGAGATAAGATATCCC
This sequence comes from Sequoia sempervirens, assembly GCA_007258455.2. NCBI lineage: Eukaryota > Viridiplantae > Streptophyta > Pinopsida > Cupressales > Cupressaceae > Sequoia > Sequoia sempervirens. Next base: position 2,560 of record VDFB02142490.1, on the reverse strand, counting down.
CTGCATGCTGAAGAAGCTCCAAAGCCAATGAAGAATGCCTAAAAACAAAAGATGACCCAATGTCTGCAAGCAACACATCTCCCCTTAGGAAGAAACAAATCCATAAGCTGATGAAGAAGCCACTCCATATCCAAGTGAAAAGAGGAAGAATGAATGCTTAACATGTATGCCTTTGAAAACTGAGTAGGAGCCTCCAAGCTTGAATGAGCCACATCATAATCATGATCAAACTCAACCAAGAAACATGACAAATCAAGTGATGGAGGAGACTTGTGAATATCAAACTCCAAAGACAAAGAAGATGGTGTAACAGTTGTGCTAAAACTATCATCAAAGAGGAGAGAAATCCTCTCAAGTGTGTCCTCCAAATCTGTAGTATGAGACTCTAGGAACAAGGTAGAAATCCCTGTCAAATAATCATCCCACAAAGCAAGATCTGAAAAAATATGATTATCTTACTGAACAAAAGCAATAATGGTTGAAGAAGCAGGAGGTGGAGGTGTAGGAAGCTCAGCACAGGTCTCTAAAATACCAAGGTGTAGATGACCAAACTTCTCCTCACTAATATGGGTCACACTCAATGGAGTCTGTGATGTAGTCAAAGGAACATTATTAGGTTCTGAAGCAAAATGTGAAAAAAAATATACTCGGGATGAATGATCAACCATCCCGATTGCAACAATATCCCTAGTCTCCAAGTCCCTTATATACACCCTATCAGGAGTGAACTCAACTGTTTTACCTTGACCCCCATGAGTAATTTGATAAATAGAAAGGAGATTAGTGGTCAAAGAAGGAACACAAAGAACATCATTGAAAGTGCCTTCCCCAATACCAATAGAACCCTTTCCACTTACCTTCATGAATGTATTGTTACCCATCAGAATGTGAGGTGAATTACAAGGCTCAAAAGAAGAGAACATTTCCTGTGAAGATGCCATATGATGAGATTCCCTTGAATCAAGAAGCCATCCTTGAGGATTAGGACTTGTAGAGGCCAAGAGTGCATGCCCTTTCATATTATGTAGCCCAGAAGTGGATGTTGTGTTCTCTGACTATGATGATGATGGAGCTGCCGATTGTGATGGTGAAGAAGAAGTAGAAGACACTGATGAGGGCAGCTGAATGTTATTCTTTTGAAGAAGGTGTGTGAGTTCATCAATCTTCTTATTATAACATCTATGCTCATCATTTCCTAACCTTTTGCAATATGCACATTTGGAATTCTTTTTTGATGATTCCTCTTTTGAAGAGGTTGAGGACTCAGGAGTGCCATGTGAAGGAGAATCTTTACCTTGCTCATTTGACTTGGTTTCCTTTTTGTGCTTCTTTCCTTCGCCACTTGAAGCCTTTGTATCATTCACAATAAGAGCTTGAGATGTTGAAGACTTCAATGTACCCATGTGCATCAACTTTGCTTGTTCCCTTGTGAGCTGTGCAACAAATTCATCAAGAGAAGGCATTGTATATGTATCGCCAAGAGCATCCATTGTAGCATAGAAAGTAGAAACAAACACAGAATATGAAGAACCAAGCTTTGCAAGAATCAAAAGTATCATCTGTTCATCCTCTTTAACAACCCCACATTTTGATAACTACAATCTGATAGAGTTGAGCTTGGAGAAAAAGTCTTGAATATTGTCAAAATCTGAAGGATTAAGACCCATCAGTTCATTTTCCAACTTAAATTTCCTTAGCTTGTTTGGCTTACCAAAGAGGCTCTCTAAAGTATTCCAAACTTCATGAGGATGTGTGCAAGACTCAACATGATATCGAAGATCTGGAGAAATGGACAGAAGAAGATTACTGAGGGCTTCATCTCTTCTATCAAACCATTTTCTTTTCTCTTTTGCTCCCTGTGGTTCTGGATCTTGACCAAAAGTGATTCGTTGCAGCTTCAACTTTAATAGTAGCAACTCCATCTAAGATTTCCACTCATGATAATTAAATGGAGTTAGAAGTACAACTTTTGGAAAATCCATGATGAGAGAAGAACAAATAATTCCTGCACAAAATCGGAAAGCAACTCCTTTGTCGCAGCTTTGGAGATGAAAAAATCGTTGCAAAATCTCTGGGACTGAGTGACCGTTGGCTTTTCCCTTTTTTATTTTGGAAAATAAATAAGTTTTATAGAAAACTTTAAAAAAAACTCCAAAAATCCTGTTAGTTTTTTAAAAAAAAATAGAAAGCCTTTTTAAAAAAAAAAAGAACTTGCTTTCTTTTTGAAAAAAAACTAACCAAAATAGAGAATGTATGTCCATGCAAAAATCCCAAGAGATCGGCCGAATATGCCAGCAAATGAAAGTCGATGGATGGATAAGGTGCCTATGAAGGACAATCTTAATTGTGTGCTTCGGTCCGCACAAAAATTTGATGGCTCAGCCAAAGAATAAGGACCCGACAAATCATGTAGGATTAGACAGTATTGTGGTAGGGATTTGACCACTGTACACACCATGTACCAGCAGTGACCAATGCATTGACCATGGGCTGATGTACCAGAGGACGCAAATTTGATGCGTAGTACAGCTGAGTTGATGGCTTGACTGGTCGGTGCAGC
>VDFB02142489.1:0-24780 GCA_007258455.2 Sequoia sempervirens | reverse complement strand
AGGGCTATTATCATGTTGAGTAGTTATTATGAGGTATGTTGTATACATGAGGAGTAATTACTCTTGAGTATGGTGTGCACTTGTGTTGAGCATTGTTCTGTTGAACCAACACTTGTGTGGAGCACATAATGTGTTGTATTCTGAAAGGAATTGTTTCCTCCTAGATTATTCCATAGCAAGAGCCAATACCACTGACATCTTCCTAGGGTGAGAGTGGCTTTTCCAAGTAATGTTATTTAGATAAGTATTAAAAACTAATGATGCTACTATATGTATTGGGAATATTATCTATATGATCCTTTGATGTTAATCTATGTGAATTATATGGATGTGTTATTCAAATTGCAATGTTAATTATTTAATTTAGAATCCTTGTCTAATTATTACATATTATGGTTACATTGGTTAATCTATATTATTTATTCACATCATTTTAATAATATTACATCTTGTAAATTACCTTATTCTAACATTTATCATATAAAATCTGCTACTAACACTTAGACTACTTTGGGAGGAAAAGTGACATCACATTTGGTATCAGAGCCTAATGATCATGCCTTCCTATCCTTGATTTTTTTTTTTTTAAATTTCATTTTAACCATGTTTAAATTGTTCTTTGTGTAAGTATAGAATTAAACATTTTCCCTAACCTTTGATTTTTGAGACTTATTTTTTGTAAGATCTAAATTATAGCCTTTTTCCATATAATTTTGTTTCTCTATTAGAATTAAATTTTGCCATTATTAAAATCCTAGATCATATATTTGTATTATATTTATATTAAAAATCTTGTCTTGAATTAACATTGCTTTGAAAATTATTTATTTATAATTAAATTTAACTTTAAAACACCATATCCATAACTTATCACTAAAATTTCTATACATACATTTAAGTAAAATATTAACTTATAAACCTATATATATTTTTCTAATAAAAGGGGTAAAAACTTTATTGAAACTCAGAAAGGAACATTACAAAGAAAGCAGGACCGAAATCCCAAGAACCAACAAAAGCAGAAGAACAGAGCACAACCAAAGTCAGCCAACTCTTAAACCAACCCTATCCTCAGCCAAAACTCCCTCCAAATCATGGCGAAGCTCCAGAGGAATAAGCTCCCACTCCTCGATTCTCCACCTATCAACACGCTCAGAGGCCCATTTTGCCAAGCAATCAACAACCCTATTCCACTCCCGCGAAATATGAACAAAAGTCACCATTTCCATCAACGAACTAACCTGCAAAATCAGTTGCACAATCACAACAAACTGCCAACTGACCCCCACCACTTTTCGCTCAATGAGAAAATTGATCAAGACCTGTGAGTCAGATTCACAAATAATCCTTTTCCACCCCAAAGCATGAGCCCTATCAAAGGCGCAGAGGATTGCCAAGCCTTCCACAATGTTGATAGTCATCAACCCCTCATGGATTGAGAAGAGGAAAACCACTGAACCTAAAGAATCCCTGCCAATCCCCCCAATACCAGTAGGTCCCGGATTTCCCCTGGAGGAGCCATCAATACTGATCTTCAAAACGCCATCAGAAGGGGGCTGCCAACTACTAATCCTATGATTTTTTTGCTTCGCCTTCCGCCATCTCCTGACACAAGAAGAAGACATAGACAACCCCTGAATCCCCATTCTCTCCATTACCTTTGCATCCCTTTTCTCTAATAGAAAGCTCACAACACACTTAGCCTCCATCGTTTCCTGAATCATGCACAAAATTCGTTGCCAAACTTGCTGCAGCAACTACTTCTCACCTCAAAAAATACGCCTATTTTGTTCCAACCAAATCTGCCACAGCAAAAAGATAGGCCCCACAAACCACACTTCCTGTAAGAAAGAAGTCATAGAGGGAGGCCTACCCACACTATTCCAAAAGTCAATCAAGGAGGAAGCATGAACACAGGGGCTCTGCCAAATGCCCCACCAAAAATGCCAAATCTGGATAGCAAAAGGACAGCGAAAGAACAAGTGAGAAGACTCCTCCTCGGCAGCCCCACACAAAACACAGATAGACGGTCCATGGAAACCCCTCTTCCGGATATTGTCCCAAGTCAAACACTTATTTCAGGTCAACATCCAGATAAAGCAATTACACTTTGGCCAGGAGAACTTGTTCCAGACCTTCTTCCACCACTGAACTTCCTCCCCATTCATCCTGTGGGACAATAATACCTTATATCCAGAGGCCACAGTATAAACACCCAAAGGATTAGGAGACCAAGCAAGCACATCTTTCTCTTGGAGAGAACTACATCGACGATTGGAAAGAACACTTTGCAACACAACACACTCCTCATGAAGACCAACATCTGGCCAAACATCAGGAGACTTCCATCTAGCCACCTTAAGCTGCCTGTAAAAAGAGGAGGATTTAAAGTCACTCACCCGTGACCAACCAGCCTTAATAAACCTCTGGCAAAGATTCAATAAATTAGGGTACTGAGAGATGAGAGGAGGAGAGCCATCCCAGGAATTAGACCAAAACTGAACCTCAGTCCCCTACTTACAAATCCAAAATAAACCATCCTTAATGAGAGCAACCCCCTTTTTGAGAGTCCCCCAGATCACCGAACCCTTCCCAACAAGGGGATAATGAGGAATATCATTATGAGGAATTCCCAAAAAGTACTTTTGAGATAGAACTCTGGCCCAAATCTTATCCTACTCAGTGCACCACCGCTAATACAACTTCACAGCCAGTGCCACCCCAGTCAAAGCCGACTGCTGCAATCCAAGGCCCCCATACTGCTTCGGGCTACAAACAACTTCCCATCTAACCAGACTCCATTTATAAGATGTCAAACATCCAACCCATAAAAACTGTCTAGCCATAGAGTCAAACTCCTTAACAAAGCTCATCGGGGCAACCTGGAGCATGCATCTATAAATGGGCAAAGCCTGCACCATAGACTTGATCAACTAAACACGCCCAGCAAAGGATAACCACCGACGAGTCCAGTGATTAACTTTAACCTAAAATTTATCCAAGATATTCTTCCAGGACTCCTTGGGCAATTGCCCCTCCAAGATGGGAATACCAAGATAGGTCAAAGGAAGATTCCCAATCTGAAATCTCAAGGTATGAGCAATCCACTGCTGAATGGGGCCCAGAGTATTAAAAAAGAAGATGGAAGATTTACTTCATTAATTAATTTCCCCGAGGCAATCAGGTAAACATCCAACACCCTATGAATATTAGCAGCTTCTCCCATTGTAGCCTTTCCCATCAGAGCATTATCGTCCACAAACTGCAAGTGCGATTGTGGAGGCAAGTCACCACCCCACCGCCAACCCTGGATTAGACCACCCTCCACATTTCTTCTAATCAATCTCCCCAAACCTTCAGCAAAGAGAAGAAATAAATATGGAGAGAGGGGATCCCCTTGACGAAGCCCCCTAGATGCCCCAAATAACTCAGAGTGCTCTCCATTAATAATCACAGAGAAAGAAACTGAAGTAATGCAACTCATAACCCAACGAATCCAATCTTCCCCGAAACCAAAAACACTGAGAATCTTTTGAAGGAAAGACCATCTGACCCTATCATAAGCCTTAGCCATATCCAACTTAATGAACATCCCCTTTTCTTTGGAGCTGGCCATAGAATGAATGGTCTCGGTTGCAATAACAATCCCATCCAGAATTTTCCTTCCTACCACAAAACCACTCTGCTCCTCAGAAATCAGCTCCTCAAGCCCCTTTTTTAACCTGTTAGCAATTAACTTAGAGATAACTTTATAAATGACATTGCAGAGAGAAATGGGACAAAATTGACTTAACCTATCAGCCCCATCACACTTGGGAATGAGGGCTAAAAAGGTATAATTTAACGCTCTGAGCATCTGCTTGTTCCGCTGAGATTCTTGAACAACTGCCAAAAGGTCCAACTTGATGATATCCCAGAATTCTTGGAAAAAATCGACCGGGAATCCATCAGGACCAGAAGCTTTCCCTTTCTTCATCTGGAAAACGGTCCCCTCTAACTCCTCCAGCGTGATATTACTCATAAGAAGCTCATTCATTTCTCTAGAAACCAGAGGGGGAATACAGGAAAGAACCTGGGCTTCTTCCGGAGACCCCCCCTACGAATCCTCCCGAAAAAGAGAGGAAAAATACTGCACTGCCTCACCCTAGATTTCAGGAAAGGAGGTTAGCTGCTCACCCCTATCATTCACCAGATCCGAAATAGAATTTCCTTGCCTCTTGGACTTCACTGAATTGAAGAAAAAAGCAGTGTTTTTATCCCCCTCCTGAAGCCATTCTATCTGAGCCTTTTGTTTCCAATACATTTCCTCCTGAATCTCGCACTCCTCCAGAGTTTTCAAAGCTTGAGCCTCTTCCTGAAGCAACTCCTTGGTCATCCCACCCTCCCGTATCAGTCTTGTGATACCATCTAATTCAGCCTTAGCAGCCGCCTTAGCATGAAATATGTTCCCAAAGCAATGAAGATTCCACCGCTTGAGCTGATATTTCACATATTGAAGAAGTTTAGCAAAGGTGTACATTGCCGTACCGAAAGCAGGTCTACCACTTCTCCACCAGTCAGCCACATAATCATACAAAGATTGGTCCTGCAACCACATGAGCTGAAATCTGAAAGAAGGAGAATGAGGCACACGATGTGACTCAATAGCCAGCTTGATAGGCCAATGGTCGGAACCTCTCCAATCCAAAATTTCAAAACAAGAAGACCACTGACCACCAATCCAATAGCAAGAAACCAAGAAGCGATCCAATCTCTCAGCAATACAACTATCCCCAATCCTGTGATTGTTCCAAGTAAACTTACCATTACTGGGCTTCATATCCACTAAATTCAAAGCATCAATGTTATCACACAGGAGCAACGCCGAGGGCTCTAGCTTCACAGTACCCCCACGTTTTTCAGCCAATTCAAAGATAGCATTAAAATCTCCAGCAAGAATCCAAGGATGGAAAGGAGCCAAACTATGGACAAACCAAATATGGGACCCAGAGACTACTTGCCCCGAAGATCAATAGGAGCATAGATATTAGAAAGGAGCAGAATCTCCCTCGTCTCAAAGCTAGAAGCAATCATAGACATAGCAGATTTAGAGGACAAAGCTTCCACGGGTTCCATAAACAAGCTATGCCCCCAGAAGACCCATGAGCACCAATGCACTGACACTCCCCGTTCCTCCACAACTTAGAAGCCAAACTAAACATACTATCCATAGAAAGCTTGGTCTCCTACAGAAAAAGAATATCAGGACCATGTTTCCTAACCAAATCATGAACTGCTTTTTGTTGAGGGCCGCTGTTCAAGCCCCTTACATTCCATGACAGAACAATCATTTTGAGGGGTTCAAAAAATGAGAATCCAGAGTCTTGACCGACCCTGACTCCACCAAAGTCTCTCCTATCAACTTGATATTTTCTAGATCCTTCTTTCTACCAAGTTTGGCATATTTCTTCGCCCCACCCTTCTTAAGATCCCTTTGTAAAAGGCCCAACTGAGGAGAAGGCTTGTTTCCCTTAGCCGCAATTGGATTTACCTTTCGTCCAAGAGAGGAAGAATCTCCACCACCTTTTGGTACCTCAGCCAAAAGAGTCGGCACCTCCGAGACCACAAACTATAGATCTGTATCCATCTGCAAATTATCTCCACCTGAAGGAGCCAATGAAACACCAGAGATATTGTCCAACGAAGTTGAACCCTCAACCTCCTGAACCAAACTCAACAACCCCGGGTTCACTTCCTGCTGGTTGAGATCATCCAATACCTCAAACCTGTTAACAGTATCATCACCCTATCTTTCCTTTAAGGTCCCCTTCTGACCCCGGTTCCTGTTATGAGCCTTAACTTGAAAAAAACCATCCGCACCAACCACTTCACTAGAGGCAAGGCCCTTCCCCTTATCAGCTGTAGGGGGTTGTGGGGAGGTTGTGCAGGCTGAGACTCCACAAGCTTATATCTTGGGCATCTACGCTGTAAATGACCATATTCATGACATAGATGACAATGGAAAGGAAGAGTCTCATAATCCAATTGCTGCACCCAAGAGAAGGATCCCGCACACATATCCACAACATTGGGCAAAGGCTTACTAAGATCAATTTCAACACAAATACGAGCAAAAGTCATTACCTTTTTACCCAAGGTTTGCAATGAAGACCCAACTGGTTTTCCAAGCAGCAAAGCCACCAAGTGCAAAGCATCCTCCTAATAGCACTCCACTGGAAACCGAGGCAAACGAACCCATACGGGGACACGATTTGGCAGCTCCTCCGAGGGGATAAAGCTAGCATGCCATGGTTTAATAAACAACCCCACCTGGTTATGGAAATAAGGTCCACCTTCAAATACCCTAGTGCGATCAACCATGCAATTGAAGGTTACCATAAAGTAACTATTGGCCAACAATATGATCTCCATTTCTCCCTATGGCGCCCAAGTCCTCTGGGCCCAAGATTCCAAAAACTGAAGAGAAACCCTCATCCCCAAAAATTTGCAAAATAATGAGTGATTCGTATAATATTCAACATCTTCAGCAATCATCTCAGGTGGGAACACCAATTTAGGCCTCTCCTGGCAACGCTCGAGACATCCATTAATCTTCTTGAGCCTTGCACCATTAGACGATCCTGCACCAACAAACCCTAAATCCGGAGCAAATAAATTATTATCGAAAGTCTTCATTCCTTGAGAGCCTTCGAGCCAATCGCTGCATGAAAGTCCAAGTCAGAAGACACCCAGATGTCTCGCCCTTCGTAAAGGCCATCAAACCCTAGACAGGTATGCAAAAAATCCAAATGGTATTGGGTGGGGGAAACTCACACCACTCCCTCGGATTTCGCCTGACACCAACACCAACCGCACAAGCCCACCCACACCTGTACCAGGCAAGGAGAGTGAACACCACGCCGAGAGAAGCAACAACGTGCTTTCTAAACCCCACGCACCCAAATCTCAACCCACTTCAATTAGATCCAAGCATGCACGGGCATGCACCACCGCAATATACTGACGAATCCACAACACAGGGCAACAAAAAGACCCCCCGAGCGCACAAAGAGTTTCAGACCCATGCAAACACTGGCCGCGCACCGCTGGAAACAAATCAGGAAACTTAAAAAAGGATACAACCCCGCGCCCCCCCTGGTGAAAGTACAAAAAGACCCCCCCCAGACAACGCAGGAACAAAAATAACAGTCACGAGCTAGGGATCAGATGCCCTAGCTCGGCCCGCGAAGTTGCAGACTCGGACGCCATCGGATCTTCAATCTTCCAAAATTTTCATTAGATCAAACCTATATATATTTTTAATTATAATAAATTAAATATATCTTTAATTCTAAGTGTAAATCTATCCCTCACTCTCTTTTATTCTTTATTCCTATGCATCCATCCTTTAAAAAGCAATAAAACCAACTTACTATTGACACTATTGTATATTTAATGTGATCATTTATGTCTCCTTGTAAAGTAGAGTGGAAAACAAACCATTCATGCAACCTCCAACTTTGAGTAGTTGTAAATAGACTATGCTAAACAATTTTTTAACCAAGGGATATTTAGAATGGTCGTGTTCTTTCACCTTTTTGACTAAACCTTATTAGTTTTCCTAAGGCAAAATACTTATGCATCCATTGTATGCAATATTTTTTTACTAATAGTGACAGTTCAACCAACGAACTTATAGAATTAAAAACTTGACCAACAATTTTATATAGTCTATTTTAAATTGTCTATTTCTAAAATTGTTAAAATATCTTTTATCTTTCTTTTTATTGGTTCATGTTGTCAACAGTCACTGCAAAAAATTATATTTTTTTCTTTTTTTCTAAATTATGTGCAATGCAATGCATTTAATTCATTGAATCAAATTTCAAACCTATTAATGACTTGAATGACATTAGCACTATTGCATACATCATAATATAACTGCATTGTTGACTTAGAGGTAGTATTTTACATATTTTATTTAATAATTGGTAAGATTTTCAAAGCTTATTAAATAAATGTGACTACACTCAATGCATATTTTATATTTGTTTACTAGTGTGTATTAAATATGACAATAAAATTTATCTATCTATAATAAATATCAAAGTAAAATTTATCTGTCTACAATTAATATTTCAATAAAATCTACCCATTAAATATTAAGGTAGAGATTTTAAAAAATATACATGTAATAATATAATTTAGCAAGGCAAAAATTACATAAATATCACATTAACAAAATGATAAATTATTATAATAATATATATTTTTATAATTAATAATATTTTTATTTTTGCAATATTAATTAATTATAATAATACTATTATACAACAACAAACAATCATATTACACCCCTACCTACTTCTATTAATTAAATGTTTAAGACAACAAAACACACCCATACAAATTTTTATTTTTTATTTTTGCAACATTAATCAACTATAATAATAACATTATACAACAACAAACAATCACATTACACCCTTAGTTGCTTCTATTAACTAAATGTTTAAAACAACAAGCACACCCGACATGAATATTTTTTATTTTATTTTTGTAACATTAATCAACTATAATAATAACATTATACAACAACAAACAATCACATTAGACCCCTAGCTACTTCTATTAACTAAATGTTTAAAACAACCAAGCACACCCCACAATGGGTAGAACCTGACACAAATGCGTCTCTTGTTTTAAGAGATATGTCCTTTGAATTAGTTGAAATGGCTTTAGAAACTTATAAACGAATACAAATAATATATACATTTAGCATTAGAATATTTACTCCATGCATGAAATAATCCCACTTCTTTGATCTCCATTGTAGTGAAGTGTCGAATACAAAAATTACAAACTTTTCATTACAATGTTATGCATATTCTTTAATTAGACTTGATATTCATAATATACTTGAGAAAACATGGACAGTGGCATATTTGAGTTGAATTTACCCTGTTAGAAGAGCTTCGTGATAAGTTGTAGGAGAGAGCTTAAAACGAGGTAATTCTAAATTTCTAGGTGTCAAAGACATCCCAATATCGATGAGGGCAATCAATTAAATAGGGGTGTTTCTTCCATAGTCTTATGATAAATTATTTGACAATAAGTTTGGTAAAATTGAGAAATATGGATTCAATCTTATTTGAGTTTCGTATTCTTATAATGACTTACTTATTTATACTAATTCTAATACATGATGAAACCCTAGAGGAAATGTGTATACATTAGGAATTAGAATTAGTTATGACTATTTCTAGTTAAAGTAGGGCGTAAGAAGTTTAACACTAAATTATTTCAGAATATATAAAATATTATGAATTAAAGAGACCTATAAACAACTTTAGGAGAATAAGTGACATTATATCAAAGAATTCATAAATACCTTAACTTATTCATCGATTAAAATAATGATAACTTATAGTACTTTGAAATATTCATGGAATTTCAAAAAATGTAGTAAGATCTGTCATGAGAAAATAGATGGTTTTAACATTCTTTGGTTTGTTTGAGATGTGGAAAAACTAGAGTGGGTTATAGATTTTTATAGACCTTAGTTGATCTTTGCTACATTAGCCAAAAGGATAACGCTAATTCTCTTTGATTGTACACTACAAAATGAGAACTTTAATACATAAAGCGACTATGCCAACCTTTTGACAAGGTGTCTTAAAAAATTGATTCAAAATAAGAAAATAGGGATTCACCTACAATAGTTGAATCAATACAAGCTACCTAAGGAAGTGTAACTAAGTTAGTATGGAAGACACTTCGATTTCCATAGATGGAACATCATCTAGTGTAATGGATAAACATATAAATTTCAATTCCAAAATTTTAATAATGCTTATTAGAGTAGCACAATGGAAGCATGGTAGGCCATTACCCACAAGTTCTAAAATAATTTTCACATCATAAAATTTGGAAAATGTCATCTTGCATTAGTTAAAATAATGCAATAATTGCATATGACATAAAACTTAATTGGTTCTCTTAGCCTTGTACATGGGGACATGTCAATTTTTACAAGGGGAGAAACCACCTCTAAAAAATTTAAATACACATTTTTATGGTTGGAAAATGGTTATGTATAGTTATGCCATATAGGTGGGTTAGATTGACCAAATATGTTAAAATTTTCATTTGATGATGTTCATTTGAAGAGTCTATAGTTTCAACAATATTAAAATATATAGTGAAGGCCTTGACTTGTCCTCAAAAGTTATCATTCAATTATAGAGATCTCAAGCCTAATCACATTTTAGATAATGGTGTCATAGGAAAATTGACAAATATGGGACTACCTTTGTGGATAAAAATTGGAAGTCCAACAAAAGGATTCTATATGGTTTCTTGGGATCACTACTATGAAGTTTTCTTCTTATAAACCTCCTTACATAAAGAAAAATATAATGGTAGAAATTGTTGAATTCTTTTTGTTTCTTTCTTGTAAAATAACAATGCCTCTATCCATCATTTGGAGGTCCCAATGGCCTTGTTGAGTCTCATATCATAGGACATGAGTTCATGTAAATCATCATTGTTCTAGTAAAATTATCATTTTAATTAAACCAATCTTTATTCTTGTGTTAACATGAAGGAAATATAAGACCTATTGTTTCTCTATGAAAGTATTTAATGCATGATAATAGTTTACTATCATCGTTAAGATGTACCTAGAATGATTACCATGTTTTATTCTATTGTACCTTGTTATTGGACTTGATCAACCCAATAACTTCATGCATATGTTGAAAGATATGAACTCTTTTTAGAGGAATTTTTTCTTGCTTTCCATTCAGTTATACTTGACATATAAGAAAAGAGGATAATCATGTAGTTCAAAATGCATGATTATCATCTTAGAATATATTTTGAGTATATAGATTATATATAGTTCAATAATGAGTGACTACATAGTATGGGATATGCATGTCATTCACCAGATAATTTTTATGTCAACACATGATAATAATTTTGTAAATTTAATGTTGAAGTAATGTAAATGATTAAAAAATCTATGTTAAAGAAAATTGGTCACATGAGAGAAAATTGATAAAGTTGAAATATATGTATAGAATAACAGTATTTTTGATATGTATGTATGTATTGTTCTTGTCATTGAAAAAATAATTTTATTGTAATTACTTGTTAATTTAAAATACAATTAAAAAAAGGAGAGATCTATGAATTAAAAGAAGAAAAGATGTAGATGAAGTATATATAAATATATATAAAAACATTATAAATAATAGATATATTCAATAACAGTTTCTTTAATTATTGATTATGTATTTTTTGAGTTGTGATGTAGATGTATGATCTCATGCTACGGAGGACAACAACTAATTTACAGGGGGAGAATTGTCATGTGAATTTTTCCCCAAGAGAAGAGAGATATATGAATAACCCTTTGGAATTAAAAGGGAGATAGAAAATAAAGGATATTATCATCCTTTGGTTAAAATAGATTAATACAGATATGTATAAACACTCTTTATACATATTTCATGTATTACTTTGCAAAAATGAGGATTCAAATATGATTAAATTAGTATAACTCCTTTTACCATTTATTCATTTTAAATTCCCATGAATAATCCCCAAGTCTCGAAAATCAATTAAATTCATTTCCCAATAACATTCAACCTATAATTTCACTATTAAAGCCATGTAAGCATTTAACTGAATTAAATTGCAAAAATGGGAAATTTAACAAACATCCACCACATATTCACAGGATGTCCACAAAAGGGTTGTGATATCCAGAATCATACCAATGGTGGTATCCATGTCAACATGGGTAAAATAACAAGTGTCTCACACTCATATCATGTACGACAAGTAAGGCAATACAAAAATGGCCAATGTGACATCTCCTTATAACCACCGTCGAGGTATACTTAGACTTGTAGACCTAGGTGGACAAATACATAGTACCTATAACCACTCAACACACACATCAAGCATACCTACTGCATGCATATAAATAACTAAAGTATTACATGATACCCCACGGTGCACAACATCATATCCATAATTTCATTGCATTTAAATGATGAATTTCATGATATCATTTAATCATAACATATATATTAATGCATATATCCATGAACCAAAACATGATAATAATCACTTGGGCAAGCCCACATCATGCACACATCCCAAGAAAACCTCCAAAATGAAATACATCCATTCCCTTTTAAGGGGCTTTAATAATATAATACACACATACTTTTGTGCCATTTAAATCAACAACAATGATAAAATAGCCGTAGAGGAGACAAAGGATCAAGACGTAAAATAATAATGCCAAAATATGATCATCTAGCATTTTAACATATATAAAATATTTTCCCACTAACACCATATGCTAGGAATAGGTATGCACTACAATATCACTTGCACCTTTACAATTTGTGTACATGTAGAGTAGTCTTGATACTTTGGCATATTAGGAGTTTTAGATCCACGATAAATTCATATTTTCTCATGCTTAGTTAAAGATAAAACCTTTTGACAAACAAAATAACTTGTTTTCATTATAGTGATTACTCTTTCCTTATTAACATCTTCAATATTTGAAATATGATCTATTATAGATTTTATTTGTCTCTTTGATGCATTAATCCATCTTGCTTGGGCATCTTTATACATCATAGATTTTTCATGAATGGAAAGAGCATCACGTTGTAAATTGCTACATTCATCCCCTATACCCCATGGCACTAGCATCTTATACTTCTTGCAATAATTACATTTCATAATTATCTTACCATCATGCTTAAAATAATTTAACCAAATAAATTTTTCTAACCATTCCATACAAAATTTTATTTTTACTTGTACTATTTTTTTCTCTTGATTAATATTTGACCTCTCCCCAACTTTGTCATTGATACTAGCCCCTTCCCCAAATTCATTTGAATCATCATTTGAAAAGGACCCAAATATTTCTTTAATATTTCTTTCAAACATTTATTATGAGGTTGTTCATGTAACATTGAATTACTAGAAGTTTTAGAACCCTTCTCTCCAGTCCACCTATACATTTCTCTAATGATAACATGTTTTTTTTAAGACAAATTTTTAAAGTTCCTAAACAAAAATTACTATGGATAAAATTTTACTTTATAAAATAATTATATTAAAAACTTTACAAATTTTAGAAACCATGCATACACTTTGTTGGTAGATGGTCAATGCTCCCCTCAAGATTCATGACAAGGGACTAATTGCCTCCTATGTGATCCATGTCTCTATTGCTTGTATCAGACATTGATAGATCGGTCTTTTGACGTAACAACAAACATTGACCAACAATTGTTATTAGAGTGTTGAGTCACAGGCTTGAATCCCCTCGAGTAACACTGAGGGGGAGATTGTTGGTAGATGGTCAGCGCTCCCTTCTTCTATGTCTCCACCGTTTGTATCAGGCGTTGATAGATCGATCTTTTGACGTAATGACAAACGTGGGTCAACACACTTAATTTTTTAAATAAAAATTCAATTACATATTACAATTTATTAATAAATACAAAATATTTATATCAATAAAATTTATATTGATAATGTGCAAAACATTATTTTTAAGATTAATTATACAACAAAATATGATTATTTTCTTGATATATTAGTTCTATAAATTGTATTGATAATGCATATAACATTATGATAAGATTAATTATATGACAAAATATGATTGTTTTCTTGATATATTAGTTCTCTAAATTGTAAAATTGTACTAGTATTTTATTTAAGGGGTAAACGCTTTTGACTCAAAGCTATTAATTGGTGAGGTCATAAACATGGGACCTCATTCCCAATATAAATACTTAATAATAATACCCTAGTGGGGTTTGAACTTGATGACAAGAACAACACCATAACTTAACCATCACACTATTGCCAATACCAACACACACAAACACACATACCAATTCAATCTATTTTATTTAATTAAGAGTCAATTTATTTTAGTTTAGTTTTTTTATAAATAAATTTTAATTTTATAGATAAATTTTATTTTTATGGATTATAGTCATCAAAGATCAAGATTTTTTTTCTCCAACTAGCATGATTATTACATTTTTAATGCTCATCAGAAGATGTTTCTTAAAAATAATTGAAAATCTAGTTATATGTATAAATATAATGTAAAATTCCATCTCTATCTATTATATATCTCTCTCCCTCTCTATATATTTCTCAACATCTCTCTCACTTAGACACACACACTCCTTGTTTCTCCTTCATTGTCTATAAATCTATATTTCTTTCACTCACAGACACACACATTGTTTCTCCCTCCCTATCTCTATCTCTATCTCTATCTCTATCTCTATCTCTATCTCTATCTCTATCTCTCTCCCTCTCTATTAATTGTTTATATCACCTCCTTTATCTCTCACTTTCCCCCCCTTTATTTCTATCTTCCTATCTCTCCCTCTTCATCTCTATTTATATCTCATTATCTATCTCTCTTGTTTACTCCATCCCCCCCCTCCATCTCTCCTACTTTCTCTTTGTATATATCCCCCTCTCTATATATCATTTCCTATATCTTTATTGTTATCTCTCCATCTCCCCCTCTTTCATTGTCTCCCTCTTTCTATCTTTCTATCTTTCTCTCTCTCCCTCTCCCTCTTCCTCTCTCCTTCCATCTTTCCCTTTATATTTATCCCTCTTTGTCTTTGTCTCTCTCTCTCACACACACTCTATCTTTCCCAAATTATATTTATCTCTCTCTCTCTCTCTCTCTCCTTTATATCCCTATTTTTCCTCTATCCCTCTCCCTATTACTTCCTCTTTCTATATCTCTCTACTTCTCTCTTCTATCTCCATTTATCTCCCTCTATATACCTCTCTCTCTATCCATTTATACATATCTACCCCCCTCTCTATCTCTCTCCATATCTCTGTCTTACTCACACACACACTCCTTGTTTCTCACTCCCTATCTATAGCTCTATCTCTAATTCTATTGATCTCCATATTTAAATTCTTACATACCTCCCTCTATCTCTATCTCATTATCTATCCATATCTCTCTATCCCTCTATCTTTTCCTCTCTCCACCCCTCTCTATATATCAATTCCTATCTCTATCTCTCCCTCTTTGATTATATCCCTCTCTCCCCCTCTATATTTATATCTTCCATCTCTATCTATCCTTTTGCACTCTCTCTTTATCTCTCCCTCTCCTTCTCTTGCTATCCCTCTCCTCCATCTCCATTTCCATCCCCATCTCCATCTCTAACTTCCTCACAATATCTTTCTCTTTACCTCTCTATTTTTTTTCTCTCTTCCCCCTAATCTCTTCCTCTTTCTATCCCCATATCTCTCTCTCTCTCTCTCCCTCTCTCCCTCTCTCCCTATTGAGAACATGAGCCTATTGGTAATGGAGCCTTACTACCTTCCTAATTTAAAGGTTTTGTTTTAGTTGTATTCAAATCCATGTAAGTAGATGCATATTTTATTTGAAGCTATCACTTCTCCATTGCAACCTTTGTTGCACAAACAACATCATTTTCTAAATAACCTACCAATTTATCTCATGTATACTACACAAATATATATAAAAAATAAATCAAAATATTCTCTAATTGACCTTCCACACTTCTACACACCAAGAAGTGATTGTTAGTAATTACTAGTAATAAATGTAAAAATCTTAGATTTATTATTATAAATATTCAAATAATCTTATTAAAAATATTCAAAAAATTAAAAACAATTATATTATATCTTTAAAAATATTCTAAATTAATATATTTTATAGTAAATAATAACAAATTATATATATTAATATTAAAAATTAAAATACTTTGTTATATTTATATAATAATAAGTATTAAAGAAATTCAAACTAAAGTCAAACTATACGATCTAGTTAATTTTAAAATTGTAACATAAGATATAATATTGAATTAAAAACCTTAAAGATTACACTAATATGAAAAGCGAAGACGCGATGAGAGATGTATGGTGTCAAATTTTGACTTTTAACAGATATTTTGGTGGGTCATTCAACTTGGTATTTTCAACTCTTTCCTTTTTTGGCAGCAACGTGGAAGACCGACTCTGCGACCTATTTCTTTACAGCGTTTTTTTCTCTCTATTTCCCACTGTCAACGCAGAAGCCCGACTTTCTTTGCTTTGTAACTTCTTAAAACCGTAATTTGCATGTCCTTAAAATCAAAATCTGAATTGATCCGTTATTCAATACCATTCATTGTCTGTGGGGCAATAAATTCATTGCGCCCTTGGATCCGACGTGGAATTTGTTTCCTTATTTCAAACACTGGAGTAAGCAATTTGACCATTGCAGATTCTTTGAACCGCGTTGTTTTTAAAGGCAGTTTCAGAGATGTTTCGAACCCGCGACTTTGTAACGCGCGGCATCCAAATCCCCTGCTCTGAATGCTATATATTTTCTGAGAAATTGATCCGGAGTTGGAGCCGAGCGGATTCGATCTCGCGATCCGCTGGAGAAAATAATGAAGTCTTCTCTGAGGAAATTGCGTGGCTTTACCAAGCAGAAGAAGGAGCCTGGCAAAAAAGGCCACGAAGATGCAGAGGCCTTGGCTGAATTCGGCGAGCTTAAAACAGCCATGCAGGTACGCAGTTTGAAACTTATGGAATCGTCTCTCTCTTTCTTGTTTCTTTCAATGCAATGCTACTTAATTTTTATCTTGATTATGAAATTAAACATTTTAATAACCCTTTACAAGACCAAATTGTATGTGGCACTGCTGAACCATAACTGGGATGTAGCGTGCAGAAACATCAACTTACCGAGGGCTGCCAAAAGAAATTGGCAATATTGCCATTTCTTTATTCAGCTGAGATCTTCTTGTATTAATCTTGATCGGAAACTCTGCTGTTTTTGACCTAACTCGCTTCTTTAAAAGGGACAGTCGAAGTATTAACCCTCGTAAATTCAGCTGTTTTAGCTAATTTGATTTCTTTTCACCCTCAAGATTTTATTCTACTTGATTTGGATGTCATTGTAAGACGGGCGCTCGATGATGTAGTGTCAGCTTGCCTGCACCCTTCCCAGTCTACAAAATATACCTATTCTCTTCTCTCGTACCAATATTCTTTGGCAACGTTATCCAGCATGTACTTTCCAATTGTTTGCGTTGAAATGCACGAAGTAATAAGGGTATTGGTAAACTGTAACTTTGGCAAATGGCAACAAAAGGTCTCAGTTTCAAGTCGTGACAATAACTTTTACCGCTTTTCATTTAGAGAGTATGTGTCGATTAAGCTCAGCCATATTCTTTAGAAATTGATGGATTACATGGTATGACTTGCGACGTCAATTGGTCAAATTAATCCCTTATCCCAAAACAAAAGGAACATCATTGTGGACTGTGGAAGATCAAAATCTTTAATAGTCGGTTATTTGCATTTAGTTTCATTGCGCACAAACTTTACATTTTTGTTTTTATCTATCATTTGGCACCTTGAGATTTGGTGATTTGCTTTTTCTCTCTTTTGAATCTTAGTGTGGTTATAAATTGTTCCCTTTAGGTGGAAGAGAGAAACGTGGGAATGTTAGAATGAACATGTAGAAGCACCTCCAAAATCCTAAACAGGATATTTGATTTGGAAACTAGCATGGGGTGGAGGTTGGGGCCCTAGGGGTGGTGGGCCTTCCCCCGGGAACACATTTTATAAAATTGTAAGGATAGGTCATGCTCGACAGCATGTTTTTGATAATTGTTATTGTAGTTTTATATCCAGAAACTGTTTTGCATCAATTCTATGGACTGGAAATTTGAAATCTTTAATGCTTTCTTCTTCATATTTTCTTTCATTGACTTGTAAACGTCACTTTTAAATATAAAGAAAAGAATCAATGCTTCCTAAGATTTTGTGATTTTTTTTTTCTTTCCTTCATCAACCTTGAAAACAATTTTGTTAAACAGTTTCTATCTAGACACTTTTGACATCAACTTTATGAACAGTGAAGCTTGAATCTTCAATATTTAGTTCTCTACATTTCCCTTTGTTGTCCCATGAGCACTTGGTTTTAAGTTAAACTATTACTTATAAATTTAAAGAAAAGAATCAGTACTCCTTGAGATTTTTCTTTGCTCATTTTTGAATGGGGTTATATGCCACACTAGGAAGATTTGTAAATATGACACATGCTGGAATTTACAATTATACCACAACTTTGTGTTTTGCTATAGTTACAACTTATGGGTATCCTTATTGTAGTGGAGAAGTCTTGAACTTTGGTTATGTTCTTTAGAATGTCCTATGTTACCATTGATCTAAATTCCTTGGGCAAGATTTGGCAACTTCATTGATTTGATGAAAGCATTTAGAATACATATATCTCCAAATCCCAGAAGAGGAGTCCAGAAGGTAGATGTGAAACTTCAGAAGTTACAGTCAATAAGGTGCAGCAGCCAATCTGGGTTCAATGAACAACCAACAAATGGGGTGCACAGAGCACACAAACAAAAGCAACATGGAAGAAATTGGAGGAAATAAAACAAAACAGTTCTCTTAATTTGCAGAATAAAGAATTACAACATGGGCTACTTCACTTGTGAAACCCATCACCTTGTGCTGCCCAACACAATGAGAAATATGCAATTTCTGCAAAGACTCTCCACACTTACAATCTACCCAATGCCAGCTCAATTACACACTCTCAAAAGTTTTATCCAAAACCCAAAATTCAAACCAATGGCTGCTGATTTGATATACATAATGCTTGGGCATAGAAGGAAATCTGATCCAACATGCCAGGCCAACCTTAACATGTGCTAGGAAGAAATCTGATCCAAGGGATATAGAATCTTCAGTCATAAATTTGAACTTTCTGGCCGTTCCTTATTATCTCTGAATCCTGATATTCTAGATCTGATAGGTCAGTCAGAACTTTCCCCAAGCAATCTGATAGGCTTTCTTTTGTCAAAAGCCACTCTGACGACTTGGTCAATCTATCTGACATTCTGATACCCATGGACTTTTCCAAGGAGGCATGCCATTGAGTTGTATGATATTGGGAACCTCTGTGTGGGGTTTGTGTGAAAGTTGTGTGAAGCATGTGCAACAAAAGCGTGCAAAGAGGGCTTTTGTGCCAAGCAAGTGTCAAACACCAAAGTGTGTGTGTGGGATTGTAAGGTTGCACAAAGGCTATGTGCAGATGTGTGGGGTGGTAAGTGCTCCAAAAGGGCTTGTGCAAAGACCAACAGAGCCTACATGAAGTGAGAGCTGTGCCAGTCAACTAAAGCTGCCCAACACACACAAACATAACAAAACAAAATGCATACATGTGTGCAAGATAATTCTACACATAGAAGCTAGATACAACAAGAAATATAAGCATGCACACAGAATGCTAGCAAAGCAAGAAATGTTTTTGGGCAATTCAAGATTGTGCCAACCCTAGGATTCTCTTGCATCAGAATAAGACACAACTTATTATATAGATATATCAAAATGTATACATCTCTTTGAAGCAAATTGATTTTCCAAAATTTTGCCTAAGATATTTGTAAGCATAGGTTTTGCTAGAATGCACCTCATAATCATTAGACCATGCAGCCTCATGACATGTTTGCTAGAGTTATACGCTACCTTATTGCAATGGGGAAGATTTGAACGTAGGTCATGCTCTTACAAGTGCCCTATATTGCCATTATCCCAATAACTCAAATAAAAATTTGTTAACTTTGTTGATTTGATGAAACATAACATATATCTGTATAAAACAAATTGATCTTGTAAGTTTTGAACATAGATCAGGTTTTTACAATTTCCCTACATTACAATTACACCACAGCTCCTTGGACAAAGATTTGGCAACTTTGTTGATTTGGCAAAATAGAATTCTTACCAAATCAGAGGATCTTTGATTGTTGTTCGCTCCAGATCTGAAGCCTACTTCCCAAATTTGTCCAGTCTAATAAATAATTAAATCAACACTATCGTAGTATCCACAAGTCAATCTTATGCATTTCAGGCTCTGAATTGGCTTATAAACTCATGATCAATGTGCATAACAATACAAAACAAGAAAAAAAATCAAGTATCTGATTGTTAAAAATTAAAATTGAAAATAGATCAATAATTGAATTTTGAGTATATATAGTTTAAACTTTGATTATGGTTCAATATTCATAATGCATATCAATGTGTATATAGTATATAGGTTAAAATGACAAAATTATAACAATTAAGCTATGAGTATAAGCCTTCAACCACAAATGCTGCTTCCTATCATAGTCGCTAGATTCTATGCCTGTCCTATTATACAAATTATTTTCATGGTACCTTCCTTCAGATGATCCTCCAGAACCTTTAGACAATTAGTAAGCTGCATGACAAAAGCATCCATTTCTAGTTCATCAAAATTCTCATTTAGTTTTAATTTTAAAGGCCATTGTATTTCCAATGGATAAGATGCAAGATGAAGTCATGTGTTCCTCTTAGTTGTCTATGAGCTTGTAGCCTGGGAAAATGAATTCTAGTAGCAACCATATTGGACTAAGCTTGTTCAAAAAATTTCTCCAGAACATGCTTCTGAAGAAACTGACTTTGATTAAATTCAACAATGACATCCACATGGGAGCCACTCATCAAATTCAAATGACATACACATGGGAGCCATCTACTTTTTCATTATGCCAATATCAACATGCTCATTGCATCATCAACTGCTTCACCCTTTTGATTGTTAAGATTGCACCACCTTTCACATTTTTATGGTTGTTCCGAAAATTTCAGCCATTACTACCTGGTAGCAGATTGTGGATATTGCAAACTCATTTGTGGACTAATTGGAATCCATTATAGTTTTTCATGCTTAGATGTCTTACAGCCCTTGGCAGAACATTTTACTTTTTCTAACCACTTACAGAGCCCACCAACAAGGACATAAACCATTTTGGATTTTAACTTAACAACACTGACAGGCTGAAGCTCTCTACACATCAACATGCTGGGACTGAATCATAATATCATTAAGTTCACAAGTTGGACAAATTAAGGAAGAACACAGAAGTAGAGTTGATTGAGTCATTGCATTATGAATCCGTGTTACTGTCAAAACTTATAAATATTTATGATCTTATGCCACATTATTTAGTATTCATTGAAGACATTTTTGTTGCAATAGGAAAAATATATCAGAAGTTATATGAAGATAAAATCTGAAAAAACATAGAAGGCATTATAGTAGCAGATCTGCAGATTTCCAGTTTTCTGTACTAATTAAGTGATTGATTTGATTAATCTTGAAGCCTCATCTGTCCAATGCAATTGCTTTTTCCAAAAAATATTACCGAAGTGTTGAAACCATAAAAGATTAGAGTTTGAGCATGCTAGTAAGAACCAACAGAATGTGCACACCAGATCCATGGCTATTGGAATGGTATGTATCAAGTGCATACTCTATTCGTGAGAATGTAACAAAACTGAAACATAAACATAGAAAAGACTGTTAAGGCAACATACGTGAAACCTCTATTAGCACCTTGCTTTTCTATGTCCATTAATGGCTTCTCCCTTGTATGAGTAGAGAGCCAAGGATCTTTATTATGAATCTTGTTCTCCATGAAATGATTGGTGATGAGCCCAAGATGAAAATTCTAGATGGTTTCCCATGCTTGTGGGCCTTTATTGCTGATATCATAGACACTCATGAAAATTTGCTCAAGAGAAACATCTTCTTCTTTGAAATGCTCCATGGTAGGGCCATCTTTGAGGGGAACAAGAATAAGTAAGGAATTTGAGAGGTTGTTATAATGGCTAGACTAGTTGCCTACAGCTGGGCTTACTATTGCGTAAAAACTAGTTTCATATTCAGCAACTCCTTTTTCTAATCTTTTCCAATTCTTTGGCTTGAGAAACTTTTGCTTTATCAGGTGAAGCAATGGCAGGCAACACCTCAAAAGAAGGTTTTTTTCCTTTAACATGGTGTATGATATGGTCTTTGATAGTTGCTAAATCATTAGCCAAAGATTTGATTTTAGCTTTAATAGAAGCCCTTCACATTTACCCAGTTGGCTATGGGAGACCTCATGATCGAAGTTTAGTTGAATTTGGCAATGGCCATGCCATTACTGTAGATGAATGCCTAGGACAATTATGAAAAGGATCAGAAGGGACAGGAATAGGCACAAAGAGTGTTTTCAAAATCAACCAAATTATTGGTCTTTGACCATTTCCAAATCTTCATGATTCTTAAAACTTTAGTTCTAGAGGTTGTGAGGAAGTCGTGGCAGCTTGAGAGCTATTAAGAATGTTGCTTAGTGGAGTTTGAGAGAGGCATAACAGAGGATTTAAGGTTTGAAGAGCCTTGGCCTGTAGGGGGGCATTTAGGCAGCTTTGTATCTTTACTACTTGAGCAACTAGGCAGGAGGCCTTGGCCATGGTATAGAAAGTGAAAAAATGACAGAAATTGCAAGTTGGAAAAAGTAGAAAAGCTCCCACCAAAGGACATATTGAAAGATTTGAGTGAAACAAAGGATACAATGATCAAACATCAGAAACCAAATTGATTGTAAAGCTTACATTTGCACTCGCTTTAGTTGAGCTTCCTCTTGTAGTTCCTTCAGTCTAGTGGTAGTTCACAATTTTCACAATTTTCCTCTTTATGTTAAGTGCCAATGGGGGTTTGGATTAAAAGAAATAGAGACTTAATGGGGATTGAGAGCTGGATTGCAGAGATGAGGACTAAAATGAGAAGGGAGAGTTCCTGCTCTGGGCAGTGAATAGGAGAGAACCAAAAGCATTGTTGTGAACAAGCTGTAATGTGCTGGGCTATTTTTTTTATATTTTGATGAGTGTTTGATGAAATGCTAGCACTCAAAATATTCTACTTGTTTGTATATTTCTTTCAAATGTTTGAAAATATGACAATGCAAATACAACATCACCTTTTCTAATAAACTTTAAAGTATGGACAATACAAAGTACTGCATAACATTGAATAAATCTGTAGATTACATCAGCAAGACTGAAATGAGAGTTATATCAGATTATTATCACAATATACTAACCCTTATGAAGTGCTGGACCAAATACGAGAGTATGCTGGAATATGAAAGATTATGAATTTGATGCCTTAAGACTGATTTAGAGCCATCCCAACGAATACTCTTAGCTCCTTGCTGGTATAGCCTGAATGCTGAGTGGTATGGCCTTATATTGGCCCTGATATATGCTGTGCCCAATCACCAAACTACACACTGTTATTCCTCAAGGTGGCAGCCCTTTTAATGTCTCCAAGCCCTTGTAAATAAGGGCCGACTCCCCTCACAAGTTAGTCTCTGGCATTTCATTCTCACACGTCCCTCACAATATGCAGATGACTCCTCACTAGAATGATGCGCTTCCCCTTTAGAATTCTTAACAACATCTAAGTGGGTGCAGCTAGGTTTGACCCCCCCAAACTACAATCAATTTTAAGGACTCCCTTCTCACAACTCCCATGTCCTCTTCAGTATTGGTACTGTAGTCTATTTTCTTGCACTCCTTGGAATTATTTTTAATCTTTTGGGTTAATAATAATTTTTTGTTTTTGTGAGTTTTCTATACTCACAAATCCAAATGCAAAAGGAAAAGCCTCATGTGCATGTGAGGGAAGGTAAATTGGAAAAAAGCAAACCCTATGATGGGCGCCAAGTATGGAGTGAAAAGCAAAAATCACGTAAAGAAAGAGTTTGAGCTTTGGTCAAGTTCAAGTCTTTCATCGAGTCTTCTAGGGTTTCATTGTTTCAAGCTTTTTCATATGCTACTTTGCAAGGATTGCATGGCGGCCATCAAAGGTTCCAATGCCATGGAGTTCCTTTGCAGAGCAAACTGGAAGTTAAAGTATCTGTATTATGAAAGATAAGGAGGAGTTCAAGCTTTCACAACATCTCCAAGAGGTGGGCAGATTGGCATGAATTGAAATATTATCTTGCAACCAACACTGTACATGAGATGTCTGTAGATGTGAAGCGTGGAGACTCTTCCTATACAAGTTGCACCACTTTGATCGTGGGATGTATGCTCCTTTTCTACAGGATCAGATATGTATTCGGATCCAATTATATGTCCATCTTTTTGTATTTTAAGTTTCCATACATTTGTATCCAGATCTACTTCATGCTTGTCATTATCAAGGAAGAAGTGGTAAATAAGAAATAAAGGCTTGAAGCAGATTTGTTACTGTGGGCTGGCATTAAGGGAGATAGCACTGGAGAACTCTTTCAGGGAATGAAAGTAGAAATCTGGGTATGAGACTAGTATCTTTGCTAGCAGCGCTCTTGCTGGTATGTATTGCAAGTGTGACATGGTACAAGATGCACACTATGTTTTTGACATAATGCCTGAGAGGAATATTGTATCATGGGTTGCAATGATTTCAGGGTATGCACAAAATGAATATGAATGACCTTGTTGATGCATATATAGATGAAGGACAGTTAGATGATGCCATGATATAAATATCTAAAGGAACCAGGAGCACCCTAGCATTCCAATTATTGCAAGCAGATATCGTCTGCTGCAGTTGTAACGTCCCAGAAATCAGATAATTGGAAATGTATTTGTTTGTCAGTAGTTGTGGCTGCCCTAATAGACATATGCAAATATGGCAGTACACAGATGACACACAAATTGCTTGTTGAAATGAATCACCCATCTTGGCCAAATGGAAAGGATGATAGAATTTGCAATGCATGGCTAAAGCAAGGGTGGCCTCAATTCTTTGAGTGATATTGAGGAGGGGCAAAAGGAACTAATCCCTTGCATCCATAGATAGAAAATAGCAAACTGAAA